>ML682039.1:3047765-3076183 GCA_007922195.1 Podocnemis expansa
AAGCGTCTGAGGAAGTGGGATCTTCTCCCACGAAAGCTCATGCAAAAAATAAATCTGTTAGTCTTAAAGTGCCACACAACTCCTTGTTTTTCTAACAAGTCATGCCTATGTGGTCATTAGCTAGCCTGAGAAACAGCTACAGGAGGAGAAAAGGCTTTTCTGCCCCACATGACTGAACCAAGCAAGCAGACGAAACCATTCTGGGTCCACTCCAATGAGTCTGGTGCAGGAAAAGAAATTAGCTAGACCTGCTGAGCTGTGGATATAAAGCCATCCACATCCATTGATCGTTCTGGTCCACAGCCGGCTCTGAAACAAACTCAATGAGGTGACAAGATATTTTTCTTTGGGGACGTGGAATCCATCAAGAAGCATATGAGCCTTCTCCTCAATTGCCAGTGGAAGAGAGGGCCTTTTGAGAGACTGATGGCCAATTAGCTTCCAGGAAGCCTTTGTATTGCTGGGAGAAGCAACCCTGCTCAGTTGATACAGTAGTTACTGGCATTAGCACCCAGCACCCTCCAAAGGGTTTCTCATCCCAAGGGCACAATATGCTTTAAAAAGACAGGAGGCTAAACAGTATCATTATGCCCAAGTTATAGGTGGAGAAACCAAGGCACAGAATTTAAACGCAGACTCTCAAGTCAGTGACGGACAGGAATAAAACCCAGGCCATCCTGACCACCACTCCAGAGCTCTTGCTGCTGCCTCACTGACTCTTTCTTATCAAGCAGACTACACCCAAGATGGAGAAGACAGATGGCAGGAAGGATCCTGGGAAGGAAAAATATCTGGAGATCAAATGAACAGCTCAGCCCTAACTGACACCACACAGCCCTGGCGTTGAACAGGAACCTGTGAGTGTATTTCATACCTTTCAAAATCCAAATGACCAGGGCCTTGGGGAAGAAGCCCAAGGAAAGCTTCTGGAATCAAAAAGTCTCAAACATCTTTTGGTTTTTAAACCACACCACTTCCCTTCCCATCTGTAAGCCGGATAAAGGGGGAGCGAGGCCTGCTCTCCATGCCAGGGACATAATCCACCATCTCTAAATGGATGGCATCATGACCCTATCTGCATATTTAATAGCAAAAGGCCTGCTCTTCTCCGATGCCAATCTACACACTCCTGCACAGGATTCTAAGAGGTGACAGGGATTTTACAGGCGCCCGCTGCAGTTCCAGACCAGCCTACCCAGAATGGCACAATGGGAACGATTCACACAGCTGCCCCAGGTCAAGGTGCAGATAGAAAAGACGCAGAATGCAGGTTCCCTCAGAGGCTCAGTACTAAGCTAAGAGAGCAGCATTTTAGTCATTGTATGCACTGCTTGCCTCATCAGCTAAGTACAGCAAAGAAAAGAGCATCTCCCAAGAGGAATGTGGAATCCAGGGTAACACATGGGTGCCTTAATAGTTCACACAGTGACTGAACTCAGAGGCAGAGAGAGTCTCCAGTTAGGCAGGTGATAAGGTGGAGGAGGGGGGAAGAAAGGTTGTTCTGTTTCAATCAAGATCTTTTGTTTAGATTTTCTTTAAAAAAAAACAAACAAAAAAAAAAAAACCCCACATTGCTAGTTCTTTCTGCTCTCTCCATTTTATAGACTGAAAAGTGGAATTTTGAATTTTATACAGACTTCTTTGCCCCACTTGGTTTCACACTTTGACTGCCTCAAAATATACCAAAAAACCCCACACTACCACACTATTTCAGGGCCACACTGAGCACCGCTACACTGGAAAGAAAAATGAAGCAAGGTCTCAGAGCTTGGTCAACGAACTCCAGCTCCTGTTCCACAGCTAGAGATCACAGTCTAGAAATCTCCACTTGGGCTGGGGTATGGCGTGGTGACTGGTAGGGGATGCTCTCAGAGGTGGACATCCAGGTCAAGAAGGAGCAGCTACACTATTTTTAGCCCTGTAGCATGACCCCATAAGGCTGACTCAGTTGAGCCAAGGCTGAGATTTAGTGCTGCTAGGGTGCAGTGTCTGCCATTCAACCACCACAAATGTGAACACAAAATGGAGAAGCAAATAGCCAGGTGTATATATCTACAACCCACCTCCCTAGGTACAGTCCTTCCACAGATCTAGAATGTTGCTGCACTGCCTTAGGGCTTGCACTTTGAGGCCTGTGCGCCTAAAGCACCATGCCTTATCAATCCAGAGCAGGGGTGGCCAAACTTACAGAACTCAAGAGTCACATAAGTCGATTATTAAACCTTCAACAGCTGCACTGAGGCATATTAGTCATATACTTCTACCTAGTAAATTGATTTGCTGACATCCATTCTGCAAGTTCACCCATCTTCAAAGCATCTGACGAAGTGGGATTTTCTCCCACGAAAGCTCATGCGAAAAATAAATCTGTTAGTCTTGAAGTGCCACACAACTCCTTGTTCTTCTGTGAGCCACACTTTCATTCTCCCAAGCCGCAGTTTGGCCACACCTGATCCAGACTTTTGGTGTCAAACTTTAGACTCTTATTTTTGAATGTTTTGGCCTGTGGATTAAAGTTTCTTATGAACCTTTTACGTGTATAAAAAGAAATCAAACTACTTTTCATGGTAACCACGGAGCAACTTTTTTTTTTTTTTTTGGAAAGCAACCAAACTTTCTAGGCCATTAAAAGAAAAGTTAATGAAAATACAATTTTAGCCCCTGCTGTTTCATGTGAGTGCTAGTCATGTGAATGATGTACCCTTTCAAAAGCCTACAGAATCAGAGAAGGAGAATCATATTCAACATTTTGCTTTTTGCCTGTAGAAGATCGTAAAGTTCAAATGAGATGGCTAACCTCACTGCAGAAACACTTTCATCATTGATTCATTAGCGATTTCAACCTAAGGTTGCAACAGCCCAAATTTCACATTTAGTTTTTAAAAGAACATCCCTGCTGAGTCAAATCGATGGTCCCTCTAGCCCTGTGTCGTGTCTTCCCGCAGCAGCCAGCGCCAAGTGTTTCCACAGAGAATGAACGAAACATGGCAATTATCAATTGATCCATCCCATCTTCTAGTCCCAGCACCCAATAGGCAAAGGTCTAGGGACACACCAAGCACAAGCTCCCATCCCTGACCATCTTGTCTAATAGCTACTGATAGACTTAACCTTCAGGGACTTCTCAGTAATTTTTTCAATCCAGTTAGAGTTTTGGCCTCTGCAACATCCCCTGGCAAGGAGTTCCACAGGCTGTGCTTTGTGGTTAGAAGTACTTCCTTCTGTTTGTCTTAAACCTTTGGCCTATTAATTTTACTGGGTGACCCCTGGTTTCTGTGTGACATGTAGGAGTAAAGAACACCTATCCAACTGATCCACACCATTTATGATTTTATAAATGTCTATCATGACCCTGCCCCACTGTCTCTTTTCCAGGCTGAATAGCCCAGTCTCTTTAACCTCTCCTCAGACAGAAGCGGTTCCATACTCTTCTTGGTATCTTTCTCTCTCACTGTTTCACATTGGAGACAGGGTGAGCAGAGCTGCATGCAGCATTCAAGGCATGGCTGGGCTGACCATGGATTTCCATCATGGCGTTATGACACTGTTTTATTCTTTCTCCCCCCCCCCAATGATTCCTAGTGCAGTTTGCTGTTTTGACTGCTGCTGCACGCTGAAGGGATGTTTACAGAGAACTAGCTGTGGTGACCCCAGATCTCTCCCTTGAGTGGGAAGAGCTTTTCTAGACTATCATCTTGCATGGATGGGCGGGATTGTGTTTGCCAGGTGCACCACTTTGCATTTATCATTGGTACTGATAGCCTGATTTCAATCCATGAGTTAGGTTGCCTTGTCTTAAATCTTTCCACCCCAGGAAAGCTCCAAACAACTGAAAGGCCTGTGTGGCCCAACACGGCACCGCCATTAGGCATTGAAGGAGGCCAGTGACTTTAGCGAGCCTTCATGACCAAACAACAGGATGGCAGAGAACTGCAGAATCCTGATCATGGTGCACAGCCCCCTCCCTTCCCAGCCAGAGAGGTGCCTTGCTGAGCTCCACCCCGTCCCAACGCAAGTGTGACGGATGGCAAGGCCGATGGGAAACCCACTAACAAGGATGGGGTGCCTGAGGGAAAGTATGTTGGTTGCCGCAGCAACGCAGCAAATCCATGTCACCAGAGACCAGCACGCTGTATGAAAAGAATCCAGACAGCAAAAGCCTTTCCAGCGTCGGGAGGACAGCTGTTTATCCCAACTGCCTGCTGCAGGGTCACACCAGCTAAGCAAAAACGAAGCATAGGTCAAGAGATGGAGGAGAGGTCTCCAAGGAACCCCAAGGTGGCTGCAGAAAACGGGGGGAGGAGTGGGTTTTTCGTCGGCAACACTCTGCTCTCCAAGTCAGTCCTGAGTCAAAGCCCCAGAACAGCGTTAGGAGAACCATGCCATCGAAGGTGCTGTAATGTGGCTGTTTGAAACTGTTGGTTTAAACACAGCCCTTTGCACTTTTTACCACTGTGTGAGGATGGGGGGGGGGTCCAGTTGGCACCATGAGATGTGCATCCTGGCCAAATCACAGTTTTGGTGCAGCATGCAAATCATTGTATGCAATCACAGACGTGGCGTGCTCCACCACAGAAGCAGGTCAACTTCTTCGATGAGGGGAAGTGACCCTGCCTCAGGCTCCTTCAGATGCAAGAAATACATCGAATTGTGTCAGCAGTAATCTGAGTAAAACATTCCCAGTTCACAGTGCATACAACTGGCCAGGAAAGTCGGGGCTGTCCGGGTTCTCCCCAAACCCTGGAGAGAACAAAGAATGTGCAGTCTTAAAGCATTTCCCCCCAAGTCACTCTCAAAGCTGGAAACTTAACCAGTTCCTTTTGGCCAGATTTAAGCCCCTGCCAAACAGCAAGCCCCATTGTGCTATTGCCAATAGCAGGAAGGCTCATTTAATGACTCCCGCTGAATTCTCAGCTCTCTTAGCTGCTGCATGGAATATACTATTTATTACAAAAATGCCACAGGTAAACCTGGACCTCTGGTCTTTTCCACAGGGCCCCACAGCCAGAAGAGCTCTGGCCACCTCTGTACATCCCTATCCAGTCCATACCAACCCCAGCTCCAGCCTCTCTCCATGCACTACCGGGATGTTAAGAACTCTGCAGCAGAGAACTTGAAGAAATACAAGTCTCCTTGATGGACAAATTGTAAAATCCCTTTCCTACAAGATGGACAGGTTTGAAATGGGGATGGAAGAGACGTGGGCAATCACTCTGTTTTGATAGCCCACCACTGGAGTACTGAAACAAGATATGGAGCTGATCTTACAGTTGCAACCTCCCAGATCAGGAGCTGTTTGTTTCTACACTCTCCAAAGCACCCGATATTGCTTTGGACTCTGCATGCCAGCACATGTGCAGTGGACTCCCAACTTACCCACCCAAGAGAATAATGGCGCTTTCAGTAGTCTACAGCACTGATGACCTGTTTACCAGCCCTGCTTGCCTCCTGCTACTCTCACTACGGAAGCAGACAGCATCACCTTGTATCAGAATTGTCCTGCACTGAGAAGTATTAATATGAATGCCTTGATAAATGTTACCACATTCTTGGACTCGGGATCAATTGCTCTGCTTAGAAACTGCTCAGTTAGAACAGCAATGGCCAACCAACGCATTCGTCAGTGGAGCAAGGAACACTTTAGTTTAAAAAGATCTACTGTACATTTGACATTTCCAACCATTAATTTTACTTTTGCAGAGCTTCTGAAAAAAGCCTATCCAACAGGACGCTCTAATGTGAGCTCCATGCTTCAGATAAAAGGAGACCCATCAGAACAGATTCTCTTCAGCACCCCTTTTTTATTTTGCCCCTGCATAGACAGCCCACTTGAGTTGAGGGTGGGGGGAGGAACCATTTGCTTTCAGGCCCTGTGGCAAGTCAGACTAATTTTTCGGCACGTTGGCATTCCCGCAGCAGCTGCCTGTAAACTGTAAAAAGGTAGCTTTTTTACTGAACAGCGTGTGAAAACAAAGGACACAGCAAGGACAGCATTCTTTGTATTAATTACGTGGGGATTTATTTTACACTGCCCTGAGGCTTGCAATTTTCTGCACACTTTTCTATTGACAATGCTGACTGCATTGTAATAGGCTCATGTAAAAGCGACAAGGTCACAAGTGACTTGGCTACATTTTAATGAAGAAATTAAAAATCCCAAAATCATTTTCTTAAACCTGCCTGTTTTGATGTTGAGGATGGAAGAGACCAACCTAAAGATCATTCAGCACCAAGATTTACAAGGACCATCCTTCAAGGACCCACAAACAACTGAGCCCAACCATGTTTTTCCACAGAATTTAAGGCCAGAATGGATCACTGTGATCTAGCCTGACCTGCTGTGTACTTGGCCAGAGAATCTCACCCAGTGATTCCTGAATAAAGCCCATAATCTCTGTCTCAGAATCTACAGTCAGTCTGAAGACTTTAAGTGAGAGTTGCCACCACACCCTGAATATGTTGTTCCAGTGATTGACTACCACCATAGTTTAAACCCTCGGCCTTAATTCTGCTCCAAGCTGGGGAACAGCTGGCTAGGTGGTAGTGCTGCTGAAAATGGTCTGGGGCAGGTAGTGGACTACCAACTGAATAAGGCAATGTTGTGACGTAGCTTCAGAAATAACCAATATCATTCCTGGGTGTATTAACAAGGGTGTCACTTGTAAGACACAGGAAAATTGTCCCCCTCTACTCGGCACTGGTGAGGCTCAGCTAGGCTACTGCCTCTAAATTTGGGCATCAATTTTTAGGAAAAATGTGAATAAACTGGTGTCCAGAGGAGCATGACAAAAACGATCAAAGGTTTACCAAAGCTGACCGATGAGGAAAGGTTTTAAAACATGTGGTATGTTTAGTCTTGAGAAAAGAGACAGAGGGAACCACATAAGTCTTCAAATATGTCAAATGACAATATAAAGTGGCTAGTGAGCATCCGTTCTCTGTGTCCGCTGGAGGTAGGACAAGAAATGGCAGGTTTCATATTAGGAAAAACTTTCTACCTCTCAGGGTGGTTATGCGCTAGAGCAGGCTTCCAAGTGGAGCTGTGGAATGCGCTTCACTGGAGGTTTTTAAGAGTAGGTTGGACTAAAAGGTCAGGGATGATCTAGGCTTGCTTGGCCTTGCCTCTGTGCTGGGGGCTGCACTTGATGATTTTGAGGCCCCTTCTAAGCCCTGCAGTTCAATGGTTCTGATACAAGGCTGTCTTCCATCCACAGAGATAAGAGTTGGAGTAGTGAGTGACAGCAAGCAGACAGGGTACGAATTCTGCTGCCTCTAGGGTTGGTGAACTCTGCCAGGGCTGGATGTCATCCTTCTGCACTGACATCCATCCAACACCCCACCCAGAGTTCCCACACAGGGACTGGCAATCCAACAGCCAGTTCTGTCCCTCTCACACAACCTGCTGTCCTTGCTCCAATCGCCTAACCCTCTGAATTTACATCTCTAGCTCATCACAGTCTGTCTTCCTTTTGATAGTGAGACTCTGACAGCACATTTATTTTTATATGTAGAGAGACCTGATTCTGTTTAAACAGCACAGTAAGTGAGAGCAGACTTCCAGAAGCTTTTCATCTTGGCAGAACAAGTCTATGAGGACAAGACACGCTGCAAGTGCAAAAGCAAACTAGAGCCTCCTTACATGCTGAAGGCCCTCATTCACAGATCACCAGTGCAGTACCAGTGATCAAAACCCTCAAACCAGGAAGCCTCAGGTAGGCTTGAAATAAGAGGCCTGGTTTCCAAAATGACGACCCGCACCCCTTCACAGAGACCAAATGGAGTCGGCTTCTTGCAGATTTCTTGCTTCCCAGAAAGTGTCCTTTAAAGGGAAATTGAGAACACAGGGCAAGGCTCAACATGCTCCCTGCCTGGTTATCCCAGGCTACCCAAAGCAAAGAGGACCACCAGAGAACCCCTACTCCCCACCCTCACACTGGCCAGAGTTAGACTCACAGGCCAGATATCTCAGTGGTTATAGATGTGACATTTAAAGACAACCTTCAAATTCCAAACATGCAAAAATCAGAAAAGCTTGCACAGCATCCATACCAGGGGCTGTCACTGGATCCCCTGCTCTGTGGGACACCCAGCAGCTGGCCAAGCAAACACCAGCTCACACAGCAAGCCCGTTGCAGCTGTGCCCCTGGATCTGCACTGGCTGAGGATTGATCTGCGGGTAGATTAGGCACAGGTTTGGACCTGTAAAGTCCTGAGTGCCTTTGGTCCTTGCTACCTGAATGACCTATCTCACTTCCCCACCACAGCCATGAACTGTGACCATCAGACCTGCTCGTTCCCTCATTTAAATAAGGCCCCTCCATATAAAAAAAAAGTTCAGCAGAACAGGGCAGACATACATTGCTGCAAACATGCACACTCTGCTCCTGAGACACACACAGCCAGGAAGAGTAGCTGCCCTGTTGGAAAGGTGTGTGGGATGCTGGGATGGACCGTGGAGGGAAGAGGGCAACTGAGCCAGCAGTTAGCATGTTATTATTAATGAGCTCAAATTTCAGTTAAGTGATTTTAAACAGTACAGGAAGACTTGCATGCTGAGGTTCCCCCAAGCCTGTTCAGTCTCAGCATGGCAGGAATCAGGCTTGCCTTCTGCCTGGCAGGTGTCAAGGTCCTGAGTCCCAAAAGGAATCTCTTCACTGACCCTTGGGCTCATCCTCTGGGGAGTTTTGTTAGTCTCAGCATGGAGCCAGCTCCACAAGCTTCCTGGGTTCAGTGGTCATGGAGTTATATAGGACTCATCCATCTCCTCAAAAAAACAGATCGGTTACATGCCCCCAACAGATTTTTTCCCCTCGCTACCCCCCATGTGAAAAGAAGTACTTGTGGGGTGTTTGCTCTTTATTCAGGTGTAGCCCCCTGCAGACATCTGCCTTGCTTCTGGTGGCTGGCCATAAGCACTTCCTGCAATGATGCTGCTCCCCAGATGGCAGAGAAATCCAGCGTCCCAACACAGATCCCTCTGCAGTCTACGAAAACTTGGTTTCGTCAGCTCCCTACACCCCTCAGCATCCCACGTGGCATCATAGGTAGCAGCCCGATACCCACCACTCCTGCTGGGGACAGTAAGGGTAACTGCAGCTTCACACAGACCAACCATGTTCTCACAGCTGAGGGCAAGCAAGGCATCTCCCACCATTCTCATTCTGTAGTTCTGGCCCATTGTTTTCTTGCATTGATTTTCAATGGCAGTTCATGTTTTGGTACACAGATGTTTGGAAGTGATTTCATCTTTGCTATTTTATGACCTTTACAGCAGAGTGCCTTGCATTACTCTAAGTGCACATTACTCGTGAGGAGCAGAACCACAGACCTCAGGGGTGCAGTGTAAAACAGGGTAGTAATGACAGATGTACAGTAAGCACCGCATAATTCATAGGATCATGAAAAGAATGTGCTAGTCGCAAATACCCACCATGCATCATACATCTCCCAACAGCCTCCAAATCTTCATGGCCAGGTAGAACAGTCCAGCACAGTACATGACTGAGTGACCATTGAAGTGCCTTTCCTAGGATCATCTCAGCCGAATGGCTTGCATCAAGTTCTTCTTACGGCCTCCTCGTGCCTGGATGTTCACACACAGCAGACACACACTCCACTTTCACCTGGATCAGGCATGGCAGAACTGCAGCTCGGGAGCTGCAAGTGGCTCTTGAATGAAAAAGCGTGGCTTGCGGAACGTCTGCAAATCAGTTTAGTAGGTAAAAGTATATGGCTATATGCCTCAGTGGGGCTCTTGAAGGTTTAATAATCAACTTGTGTAGCTCTTGAGTTCCACAAGTTTGGCCACCCCCAAGTCCTGGATAGAAATTCCCACCCACCCCCCTTTACCACACAGATATTATGCAGGACACAACAGGCAGCTATCACAGAGATTTTCTTCATGGAGTGAGTAAACATCACCAACTTTCCTCCAATCTGCTGAAAGTTTATTAACTTGCCATTCTGCACCTCCTGAGTTGCCTTGGAAATGTCCAAGTGGCCAATATAAGGCTTCATAAGCCAGGGGAGCAATAGATAGGCTGGGTCCCCTATGATCACTACTACCATTTCAACATCACCAGAGGCAGTCTGCTGGTCAGGAAAAAAAAAAAAAAAAAGTGTCTCTTCAGCAGCTTCCTTAATTGCCCTGGGATCTGAAAGAGGCAAGCATCACACACGTTCCCCAGTCCAGCCCACGCTGATCTCAGTGATGCATCCCCAGCAATCCACCAATGCTTCAGCAAGCAGCCCTTTCTGTGGATGTACTCTGTGGCAAAGAGGACCGAGTCCAAAAGAGGACTCTAATGACATCTTTTGCTGCACTGCAGTTCGGGAACCTCATCACTGCAAATTCCCCACACTGCCCAGAGTCTGCATCCTGCATAGCAGGAAACAACTTGCAAGACAATGACAGCCTAGGTTTTCCAGCTCCAAAATGATTTCCCACTGAGCAGTACAAATCCGGCATTGCACACTTACGCAGTGCTTCCACCACTCACTCCTCCACTGGTAGTGGAGTGCTCATGCTGAGCTGAAGCACTGGCATAAACTCACCACACAGCTCCAGGAACACAATCTTTCACAACCAAGAATTCTGCAGCCATCACTCACAGTCACAGCCACGCAATAGCAAGCAAAGCCACCAATCTGTGTCACTCCTCAGAGCTCTTCAGCCCACAAGCAGCACTTCACTGTCTGCAACTGCTTTGTGTTTGCATCCAACAACCTTGAATTGCTTTTTCTATGTCCCTTACCAGTCTTTCCTCAAAGAAATGGTCATGTCCTGTTATCATGACCCTTCCTGCAGGTACCAGAGTTTTATTCAACCTGCTTCTCTCAGGCTCACGCTAGCAGTGCGGAGCCATGTGGGAAAGAGCTCCATGTTTCTGTCAGAGAAAACAGACAGCAACAAGTGCAGTGCAGGTTTGTGGGAATTTTTAAAAAGCACAAAAATTATGGAAGAGAGATGGTCTTGCAAGATGCAGAAAGGTGCATGATAGGAACTTGACCTCTTGCACCTACTTCTCCTCCCCCCAGCGGGATGCATGTGCTCCCTCACAATGCATGGCAAAAATTCCCCAAAAGGTACTGCACTGGAGGGGGCTTCACAGCTCTCCTGAATGCTTCACTCTGCTTTGTTTCTAAACAAGTGCTCCTGGTGACCATGCATCAAACTGATGCAAGCAGCTAAGTACACATATGCCTGGAGACAGAATAACTGCATCAGCTTTACACAGACAAAACTTGCCCAAACAAGGTTTTTGGGTTGACATGGCTGGAACCTCCACATGGTTGCTCTTTGCTTTTGCCCTGTGTCGGCTTGGGAAAAGGAGGAGATGCACCATCTGGATCCCACTGCCCCAGAGCAGAGCATGATCTTCTGCTCCAGTGGGTGTGGGGAGAGGGGGCTGATGGGAGTTTGCACCTCCACTAGGCAGTGCCTGCATGTTTCTAGCCACATTCGAGGCACTGACAAGATATTGGCTCTGCCTTCCCACTGCACACCTCATTCAAGCAGGGGCCATTTAGTGTAACGGGGAGGTTCTTCACTCAGACACTGACTGGGCTCTGTTCCAAGTCACACAGGGATTGTTTCGGTCTAGCACACCAAGCGTCATCTGGCTTTGAAAGGGGATGTCTGCTCCAGTCAGGAGGCTGGGTGAATGGCGTGGGATTTCCCCAGAGTACAAGTTTTCGGTTCTTTAATACTTTACAAGGGGGAAGCAGTCAATGCTTTGGTACAGATGGCAGAGGAAACCACATGCTGTTTTCTGTACATTGATTAGCAGGGTTGACGACAACTCATTGTGCTCCACAGCCGTTAGCCTGGAATTCCTGCACATATTAAGTGTTTATTTGTATCACAGGTAGTGTAGGACTCCTGGTTGTGGGAAGTTTGTGGTGGACAGTGGGCTTCCCCACTCCTAGAGTGCATGGCTTATGGTATCAGTCACTTAACATTTTTAGCTCTAGTGTGGTTCCTTACAACACAGCAGGATTAACTCAAACTTTCCTAGTACTGTCTGTAGAGCAAGAGTGAAAGTCACAGGAGACCTGATGTCCAATGTTTTGAAGAGGAACTGAGAACCATCTTCCATAAAATGGCTAATTTAACTCTTCTATAACTGTGGCATGAAAAACCATTTGACTTTAAATGAGCAGATTTACTCTGAAGGCAACAATTAATGTTTTCTTCAGACTATGCTGAAGCAAAACTACTTGACTGACAGGTCATTAAAAAAATTACCCTTGAGTTTAATTGGACTGTCTACTGTTGGCTTCCTCGCTGGCTCAAACACAGTTCCTGCCCTCTAAACATTCCACAGGGCTAAGTCTCCTTGAAAAAAGCATTGATACTGCCTGGATTTGGGAAAATGAGTTGTAAGTAAGGAAAGTTATTAATTTTTGTCTTTCTTGGGACCCCAATCATGCTTCTACTGATGTCAATGGGAGGATATTCACTATTGTCTGCCATGGTCTCAGGATCAGGCAAAACATGAGCATGCAAAGGCCTTGTGGATGGCCAAAGCTTAGACAGAACATAATGGTCCTTCCAGGGAAGATAACCAACAGGGGTGCCTTAGATCAGTTAGAGTCCTAAATTCCCAGAGCTGTCGGAACCAAGTTTCGAGCTTCAGTAACACTATTGTATATGGTCAGGGCTGGATTAAGACTCTGAAGCCCCATACCACAAAAATTAGAGAAGGAAGTGCATTACATTATAACTGAAAAAGTAATGAAAAAATAAATGATAAACTGTTATATTTACACATATACATAGGCAAAGATGCAATGAAAAACAACTAAAAACATACATCCCGCTAAAAACCTTACTTGCTTTAATCAAATATTTTACGATAAATCATCACCACTTACTTCCAACACATCTAAAGGCCCCCCCATAATGTGAGGCCTTAAGCCATAGCTCCTTTGGCTTGTGCCTAAGTCTAGCACTGTATATGGTTTATTCTGGAAAGTGGAAAGCCTTCCCATCAATAATGTTTTAGCTACAATACAGCTAATGATGGACTGATTTTGATCTCCCTTTTAATAATGGAAAGGAAAACTAATCAGCATGTCTTCAGAATTTTGAGGACTGTACCAAATTTCATGTCAATGTTTTAGAAGTGGCCCTTTTTGACCTTTTTACAAACAATTTAATATTAACTGGCCAGATGGCCACACAGTCGCATAAACCACAAAAATCAAATTTTTTTTTTTTTTTTAAATACACTAACTCACACGCAAGAATAAGATTTTTTTTTAAGGAAAAGAATACTCTAGTTCTCTTAAATAGTTTACATTTCTTTTAGCCAGCACTGCAGGACAAAGGCAATAGCCATAGCTGAGGAGATGTTCCATCTCTCTAAACCAGTCGGAGTTACTTTTCACAAGGAAAAGTAAATTCCAGGATCTGGTGAAATTCTGCTGCAGACAGAAGGGGCATGTCCATTGTTCAGGTACAAGATGAGGCAAATGAACCTGATGTGAAGCGACTGTCCTGTGCTTTGTCCAATAACACAGTAACTCAGATAAAACTGTAAATAATTGGACCAATGGTAGGGTGGAGAAAATGTACACATTCTTTTTCCAAGGTGGTGTAGATAAGGCACAGAGAAGTTCAGTGCCTTGGCTGGTAGGCAGTGTCTTAGGGGGTTAGAGTCTTGGCTGTGAAGTCAAGAGGTCCAACCAAGTTTCAATTCAAGAGCTGACAGCTTGGCATGACTGAGCTCTTTTTAGCATCATTTTGGCTGCACTGTTGGCCAACGGAGCTTTGTCAGGTGGACACTAAAAGAAAAAAGGCTCCTCAGAAACCTCGGCTTGGCCAGCACCCTCCACAGTGTTACATTACAATACAGCAGTCCATCCAGCTTAGGGCTTTAAAGTCTCAGGGTGAGAATGCCAGGCACCTAAAGCAGTTCAATGGCCAATATCTACTGAATGTCACAGACGTGTGCACCAGCAGCTTAGGTACCTTAGAAAATTCAAGCCTTAGACTTCCTTTTGCTTTCATCAGAAAAGAGTTGGAATTGCCACCACTCCCCCAAGGAAATTCCCAGCCCAGGAGTTTGTTTCAGTTTCCTGAGGTTACTAGAGGACAGCAGACTGACAGTACTTGTTACTTCATTTACCAGTCCCAAGCACTTTGAAAGTGATGAACAGAACAGTTAAGACACAGGCCCCGCACACAACCCAGCAAAGGGAGGGAGCCCAGTCGATGGGACTCAGGAGACATGAGCTCTACCGCAGCCTGGGCCCCTGGTCTTCTGCGGGAGCCTGGGCCAGTCAGTTCACTGCTCTGTGCCTCTGTTTCCAACCCTGTCCCCGGCTTAGCCATCTGCTCCATAGGGTCTTCAGGGCAAAGACAGAGGTCGGGTATCCAGCACAACCAAAACTTTGTTCTCTACCAGGGCCTCTAGGCTCTCCTGTAAAACTACCCTAATAATTCCCATGTAATAAACCCACCCAGCATAGATCAGATATTTGTGGTCTGCTGAGACTCCCCCTGCCAGATGCTGTCTAGATACAAGACGAGGCTGCCTGCCCTGAAGAACTTGTATTCCAAGATGACAGGTTACACACACTGGGTGTGGGAGAGGGGCTATGGAGATGATGCACCATCTTCTCTGACTCAAAAATTCTTTATTTCAAGTGACCCAACAATCCAAAAACACAAAAAACAACACACCACCCAAAATTTTAGACCCCCAAACATTCTCAAAAGCCAGACCACCACCATACACCCACTTCAGAACACAGGCTTCTCCTCTTGACCAGGAATGCTGCCATGCGCTGAGATACGCAGGAGCACCATTCCATTGGCCTTGACATGTCACACACAGAGCCCCCCCGTCCTCTCTACACTTACATGCTTAAAATTAAGCATTTGAGAGAACAGCCCTGCAGGAGTTGGGCCTTAAAATATGAGTCATTCCCATTTCACAAAGGAAGCACTGAAGCGGCTGGGGTACTCCAAAGTCACAAGCATATGTGAACGCCTCAGGAACTGAAAGCAGATTTTTAAATCCCATGGCCATCTTTCTCCTTATTTTCAAATATTTTAATATCTCCAAGGCAACAGCCCACCTAAAAATATTTAGAAAGCAAGAATCACTAAATACATTTTAAAAACCCCAAATCAGTGGCTCCTAACCTTTTTAAGGCTGGGGACCCCTTTTTAACTAAAAAAATCCCCCCTCCCCTAGCTGATTACATAATCCAGCCTGAGCAGGGAGACTCTGGCCTGCACCACTCTAACGGCGCCATTGGGACAACCAGCGAGCAGCACCACCACCACCACGGCCCATGCTGCTGGGGAGCTGAGCCTCAGGGCTATGGCCCCCTGCCCTTGCCCTCCTGTGGGGGCTGCCACGGCCCCATCCCCCTGCCAGGATCTGGCCATGGGCCAGGAAGCATCAGGGCCGCAGCTGGATTCCAGCCTTGGTAGGGAAAGGCTCTGCAGACTCTCTGCAACTGTCTGGACCCCAGGTTGGGAACCACTGCCCCAAATTATCAGGTCAGAATCGACGTTTTGTTGTGATGGAATACACCCATCTTCATGCTTGATCAGAACAGTGGTATATTATGGGGGGAATGCAAGACCTGGGTCTTTAACTGGTTATTCTGTGGCTTTTAAGTGCTTGAGTTGTGCAGACGACATGGCAGTTTCCCTCTAACTGTTCTCACCAGCCTATCTATGCTTGGAATTAACCCTGACTCAGCTACCTCAAACTAGTAGCAACTTTGCATACACAGGTAATGACAAAAACTGGCCAATTGTACCTGTACAGTTTAACTGACCCATGTAAGTCCCAGCTTTCCTTCTCTGTTAGTTTGCAGGGATACACCTACACTGTCTGCTGGCCACAGGTGGTTAATCCTACATACAGGCAAGGCCACAGCAGCCTTCACTTGTTCGCAGCATGGAGTGTTCTGGTCATCATTTTCACTTACACTTGGTCTGAGGATAATGAAGGTCTACGGCTTGGTCTACCAGAGCTGTAACTAGCATGTGGTGAATGGGGCTTTGCCCCGGGCTCAGCAGAGCAGCTCCACTGAGCAGCTCCATTAAAAGGTGCTTTTCGCACTGCCGGCCCCAAGAGCCGCTAATTGTAAGGGGCACATTCCAACCAGGTGCTGAAACAGTCTTACAGCTCTATGGTCTACACAGATGTGTCTCCAGCTAGCTACTTCAGTTATAAAGCTCCAATAATTCTACCAGCACAATTCCTAGAGTGGACATAGTTCTAGCAGTGTAAAGGTGCGTCCACTAGGATGGCTATGCTCCTCAGATAAGCCCCTTTATTTATAGCTAACTGCATCCATACCATAAGGACAGGACAAATATAGGTAACTCACAAGTTGTTTAAAATACAACACCACTTCCCTCCCTCAGCATTGCTCTACCACCTGCCCCCCAACCCATGTCTATTTCCGAGGGAATTTTAGCACCAAAGAACACTCAGCCCAGCTCTTATTTGTACAGCTCAGCAAGCGGCTTCCACTCTTCCCAGCAGTAAACAGCACAGAAGGCAGCCAAAACAGAGCTCTGCCTCTGGAAAGCTAGAAAGCTAACAGCCTGTGATGTGGCACCTGTTGCTAAATGATGCAGCCATTGTTTCCACAGGCAAAAGCATGATGTGTTAATGAGCTATCATGACACAGCATCAGAAAGGTTTACAATTGGACCATTTACGGCTCTAAATAGACTGTGGGAACAACATGCTTCCTACCTTGTTAGCAAGTTTGCTTTTACATCTTAAAACCCCACTGCAGCAAGGCCAAGTCACAGGCTTTGGCCAGCAAACCAAAGCAAGAGGAGAAATATTCCATTTGGTTCCAGCGAACAGGGAAGGTCCACACTGGGCCAGGTTATTCTTTTGGAGAGGGGTGGTCGGAGCATCTTTGGAACCTTTAGCCTTTAACTCAGGCATTTACCTGGGATGTAGAATGTGCAGGTTTGATTCCTTCTGCTAAACGGCGGCTTGAATTCAGAGGGCCCCACTCCTGTGTGTGCAACCTAAACACCACTGCAAGCTATCCTGGGACGGGTTGCTTTCAATTTCTCAATGAAGATATACTTTGTATAAATACTTAAATATTCATTGGGTCACAGAAAACAGCAGAGATGGATTGTCTGTCTTGGGTGATCAAGACACACTCCTGGGAGGCAGGAGATATGGGTTCAATCCCTCCTCTGAATCAGGCAGGGGTCACTTTAGCTCAACTAGACACCATGCTGGGGAGGGTGTCTGAGCCCAGTCTGCTAACCCAGATCTATGGAAAGGTGTTACGTGCTGAAATTTTGCAATTCTCTTCACGCCACTCCCAAGTGAGTGCCTTCAATCTCAAGTGTCATACAAGGTTTGATTGAGTTGCAAATCAATACACCTTAATGGTTACTGACCAACCACCAACCTCTGGGGGAGGGAAATTACTAAAAAGTAACAAAAGATTTAAAATTACTTCAATCAATCCAGCCTGCTAGCTAGCTACAGTTTGAAAAGGAAGTGTGCTGAGCTATGCTTGATTTGAGCCAGGACTGAGCCCTGGCATCTCTAAACTTGCTGCATCCTATTTCATTGCAAAAGGACAGAAGATACAAAGAAGGGGTGTTTGGAGAGAAAAAGTGAAAGCTTTTTGGACCAGCTGCCAAGGTAATCCAAAACTACAGCAAACCCCCCACGAATGGGGTATGACTCAACAGGCATTCTTATGTTACGTGACTTACTCTAGATATGTGCATTATGTTCTGGGAAGTTGGGCCTGCAAGTGAAGTTTCTACCCAGAATCTGTTTCTTGGGCAGAGGAAGGGCCTCCATGAACTTACAACTCAAAATAAGGACACTTGGAGGAAGCACACTCCAAGGCAATAAGGGGGGGGGGGGGGACAAAAACAACAGTTAGTGTCTCAGAGTCCAGGAAAGCCAAAGAAAAATCTCAGAACTGCAGGAAATACTGAACTTTACTAGTATGTCACAAGAAAATCCTAGGAACACCTACAAGCACAACAAGTCACATGGTCTCTGAAAAAGGATGCAAGGAATGAAGTTCGGCCACAGTGGTTTCATAAGGGACCAGCTCAAAGATTTAGGGCTAAAAGCAAACCAGCTCTGGAAATGGAAAAGCAGAGACATGGAAAAGGAAGATTCACTCACTGAGGCTTGTAGGGAATGAGCTGAGCTGGGGGGGGGGGGGGGGGAGAGAAACAGTAAGTTAATAGTGCCAAAGATGTCAAAGGAAATATGAAAGGCTTTCCAAACAAAGGCAAAGTAGCAGTAGGGAAGAAAGTAAGTCCTTTAATAAGTGAGGAAAGCAGAATTAATGTGTTGCTCAAAAATAACTGAACTGCTTTCTAAAAAGCACCACGAAAAAAGAAAAAGATCTTTGAACATCAGCAAGGAAGATTTTGTAAAGATAAAAATCCACTGAGCTCCATTCAGGGTGGCCAAGGGACTTTGTTGCACTGGTCTTTGAACTATTGCTGAAAATAAGGGAATTCCAAGAGATAGGAGAAAAACCAATGCAGAACCAATTTTTTAAGTGCACTGTCCTGGAAATTATGGCCCTGAAAATGCTGCTTCTACCTCTACTAATCCAACAGAACAAGGTATTAATTTTACCTCTTAAATAACAGAACCATGAGTAATAGCAGCATGGGGGCAGATTATAAAGAACACCTAACAATGAAATATGGTTGATTGTCAAAAGAAATGAAAAGCAAATGGCTAGAAGGAACCCTCTAGCTATAACATACATATATGGATCTTAATAGAGTTTTTGATATTGCCTCAAAATATTATACAGAAACTCAGTCACAGGGCGAGGAATACTATCAGGTGGACTGAAAACCGGTTAAACACACAAAGAAGCCATAAGTAGCTATGCATCAAATTTGGGAAAGGTGTTTCACAGAAAACATGCTAGTACTTGGTCTTCAGCCTAGTCCTACAGGAATTTGCAATCTAACATGATGGCAAAAAAAGGCCAATATAATTTTGGGTTTCATATGGGGAGGGTGATGGCGTCTTGGAGCCATGGCATCCATTCAGAATGCCTCTGTAAAGGTCATTGTCACTTTGATGGGATCACCCACTTTCTACTGCCCTGTCACTACTGCATATACAAATTATGTCTTCACTTTTCAGGCCCTTAATGGTCTCTGGCCTCCATTCCATCTCTCTCACTTGCTAGTTAGACCTCGGTGCTCACCCCGTGCTGTCAGCCTCCACTACCCACTTGTTAAAATGCCAAGCAACCATCTACGTTGCCCCTCCAGCTTCAGAAGAGCTCCCCGTACACATTTGTAAAGCAACCTCATCATCACCTCCTCCCAGTCCTTCCTCCAAACTCTTCTTTGCCATGATGCTGGTGGTCTGATACCACTGCCAAGCCTATCCTGCTGACCAATATCCTCTCCCTGTTTCTGTGGGCTCCCTTGCTGGACTCTCGGTATCAATCTGTTAGCATACGCTTAGACTGCATCTCTCTGGTCTGTTTGTACAACACTATCCTGATGTGTGAGGAGAGCTCATGGGCTCTAGAGTGATGCACAAATTTATAAGCTAGGAATGAACCAAAACTGCTAGAACACATACAATCGCCATGCTCTGGTCCAGGAGATGGTCTGCAATGATTGGAGAAATTTTTTTTTCCTCTTTAACGTCCACAAAGTGTCCAGCTGGGATCATTCCACGCACAGAAAACAGCATAGTAAGAGCGACAACAGACTTCAGCAGCTCCCTAAGATTAGAGCTGCCCAGCAATTCACTCCTTTGGGAGACAAGAAACCTGGTGAAAGAGGAGACCACAAAGAAACAATATCCCAGAAAAGGTGGTAATGGCCATGATCCACCTCCATTTCAGCCAGGTCCCAGGACAAGCAGCAGCAAGACCACATGAATGCTATCACAAATAGATACAGCACCTGTGAATCTAGCACACAGTGGCTAGTTTAAGCATGCTAGATAGAAGCTATAGACGCCACTGTAATAAGGAGGGTATGAAAACCTAGATGGGTTACTAAATACCTGAGCTACGTTTAGCTCCTTCCAGTAGCAGAACTACTACAGTATAAAATGTCACCTGCTGCTGCAATCTCAAACACTTGTCAGAAACTGATCTTCATTGCAGCAGTAATTCAGACCTATCTCCTTCTAGTTCCAAAGCTAGCAGCTAAAGAGAACACACAGCAAAACAACAGGCTTTCAACAGAGAAAATATGGGGGGGGGCACATCTTTTATTGGACCTACTTCTGCTGTTGAGCTAGACAAGCTTGGGCAAACATTTGGTAACCTTGGACAGCCTTGTTGACCAACAAAACTCAGTTTTCTTTAGATCTGCAGTTGACAAATGGGTGAAGCAGGGAATGGAAAGACATATCTAGCAGGTGGAGGATGTTCCACAGGAATTAGTAACAGGCTGAGTTTTATTTAACTAGTCATTAATGACCTGGAAGAAGGAATAAGTACATCACAGCATGCCAATTAAGTTGCCAGGGGATACCAAGTGAGAAGTGTAGTAATGACAAAAAAAAAAAAAAAAAAGAAAAAAAAAAGAAAAAAGATGGAATATAACACAAAAGCATCAAATAAATGAGTCATCCTGGAGAAACACAATTTAAGAGACCTGGAAAAAAAACAATTCCAAGCCTCTCATCCACTGAAAACATGCTTACAAGCAGGAGTAATAAAGGAGAGCCAAAGATGGACAGTAGATTAGCAATATTATTTTGTCCTGTTCTCACCAAACGCACATATTAAACCCAGTTAGTGATGAGATATGTGTTCAGAACATTTTCTTTCTTTTATCTGGGGCTGAAAGGAAACCGTAAGCAAAACAAGGCAAACAGGACAAGTCACACAAGGGTCCAGTTTCCATACAGGAATGGAGCACTCCCAGTCAGCAGCCCCCCTTGCTTCCAGGAACATCAATACATTCCTTAAGAAGACAATCCAGAATCAATCAACACTTCCCTAGGTGCGACTGGCCATTGTACCAAAACAAAGTTCATTGAAGACATAAAGGCATGTCCTCCTTCAAGTAAATTCCTCTCAGCTGAGAGTTTACTGGGAAGCCAAGAGTGAACATTAAGAAATAAATGTATTCCAGCCAGAATAAAGGAACGCCCAGTTCACAGACCCTCATCATGTAAGATGACTGCCTCACAAAAGGGAGTTTTTCTCCCACGAAAGCTCATGCATAAATCTGTTAGTCTTAAAGTGCCACACAACTGCTTGTTGTTTTTTTTTTTTTTTTCACAAAAGGGAAACATTCAGGAAGCACAAGGCTGAGCCTGAGTGACAACAGAGCCAGATAGAATTCAGTCTCCCTATTTCGTTCTCTGGAAGGAAGCCCTGTAACGGACGTGCCAGGAACTCTACGTCACATGGCTGTGAACAGCTGCTGACCAAGCACAGCAGAGTGACTAGTGCTAAGACTGTAGGTGTTTCTCCATCTTGCCTGACATTTTTAGGACAAAGCTCCTCACACCTCTGCAAAAGGTCACACTGGCAAACCATCAGGTCTCGCCCACCTTGCAAGGAATGAAATAGACTGCTGAGCTGTCTAAGTGGAAGCACAACCTCCAGGCTGCTTGGATCACGGTAGGGGCACTCTGTGTGTGACACTGTCACATCCTGGTAGATAGGCGGGTGGCTGTAGCTAGCACTTTGGGTTCTGCTGCTGCACTTCCAGTTATGGTACTGTTCATCTCCCAACCATGTTTTCATGAGGCCGTAACTTTGAGCACATGCATTTTGGACCTTCAATTGACAATGCAGAAGCACTCACAAGTGATTTGTTAGTGACAGCGGCATGGGGCTCCACACAGATTGCTTCCCAATAACTCCAGTCCAGGCTGGATCAGTTTTCAAAAAACAAAAGACTGTTTTTGCCCATCTACTAGCTCCACAAAATCCACCTGGGATATCCAAGGAAAGGTGGGCTCCTCCGGACTCACGCACCATCACTGTAAAAGATTCATCAGGTCAAATTCAGCCTTATTTTCCTCCCACACCAGTCAAGCCGGTGCGGTTGCACAGTTGCGAAGGCAGGATTCCATTCTACAAACAGGCATCAACAACTCTGCTGAGGGGCCTGCCAGAATAGACTCCCCCTCTCTCACGGTAACTAGAGATGCACGGACTTATTTAGCACAAAAGCAAGCAGTTCTGATTCTGCACACCATTGTGTAACAGATCTGTCAAGGACAAAGGGACCACCATTGGGGTATACAATATCCTGGAATTTCCTAACTCTTGAAAATTTGATGTCACAGCTTGTATTAATGTTAGGTTTTTTCCTATTTAATATTAGAGGTTCAGTAGGGCCTCTATGTGTTCAGTTTCTTATTCATAATCTGGGACTTGCCCTTTTTTTTTTAAATTACTTTACCTTGTGGATTTCAAGTTTTACAATGGTGAGTAAAAGTCCTGCAGTACTGAAAATTCTTAGAAATGTCAATGAAATATTACTTCACCGGAGTCAAAATTAATTTTAAAATAATAGAAGCTTTTAGAAAGTTCAGCCCAAACCCTTTTCTTCAAACCAACAAGCCACTGGTCTGTTATTCAAACTTTCCATACAGCAAAGAGTCACTAACAGCTTCGGGGTGGACAAAATCAAAATGGAATATCACCCTCCCCAGCTAAGGTCTTGCCTACGCTAGCTATGCCAGCAAACCTTTTGTCACTCAGAGGCGTAAAAAAACATCCCTGTGGGCCATGCACATTTGCTAGGATAAGCACTTGTGTGGCCCACACTATGTCCAACACAGCTACTGCAGCTGGTTTCAGTGGTTTCATTACACTGTCCAGAGAGCTCTCTCCCACCCATGTAATGCACTAAACACGACTAATTCACCTGTACCGCTGTAAGTTTTAAGTGCGGACTGGTCCCAAGCATCCACACGTAAACTTGCCCCACAGTAACAAGAGATGTGAATGAGAGAAGACTTGAGTTATTTTAATGCAAGTCTGTGTAGAAACAGGGCCTCAGAACAGCAGAGGGACTCCCCAGCATCCGATGCATAGAGGAGGAAAGCCAGACACTCCTGCACCATTGCATGACTTAACTGCATAATCAGGCAACACTACACTGGGCTTCCAAGCGCTTGGCTCCTTCCCCACAACAGGCTATCGCTGGGGAAATCCAGCTCTGTATGCCGTGTCAGAGCCCGAAGCACCAGCCCTGCCCTGCTGAAGCCAATCAAGAGAACACAAGTCACATTACCCCTGAAAGCTGAGGGATTTAACCCAAATGAGGAGGGCTGACTCTGCTCTGGAATGAAACTTGCCTATATTTCTGGTCAGCCAAGAAGGAGGCTTCCTAAAAAACAGATTCTAGATCTGCTTGAGACTTCCTTGATTTAGCCATTCGCTCTAGGGCCCAGCAGGAAGATGCCCCACCAGGCACAGCAGCCCATTTCCATAACTATTCTTCTGTAATTCAGCACAAACCCTGTAATCACGTCAGAAGCCGAGAGATGACGAACATTGAATTTCACCATTCACAGTTTCACATACATGTGGTTTCAAATTGCATCAACCTCTAAGGTGGTCACTCGGCAGCTATCAGTCAGGGCAACTTTCCTTAGCATCATTTCCAACAGAGGCTGGAAACAAGCCCAATGGTGCATCAAGGCTAGTTACTGCAATACAGTACTTATCTGTCCACTTCCAAGGCTAGCACAAAAGTCACAGCCACTTTAGATTTGTATAGGACTTAGCGTACTGTTGCTACATACTCATAACAAAGAGAAAGGCCCATTTCAAGGAAACTCCCAATTGATTACATTTCTTACACCTAAGGCCTTTCAAATGTGATCTGGGGCCCTTTGTGCTGGCACTGAAGAGTTTTATATTCCAATTAAGACTTAACAACCAGTGGGCAAAAGCGCTCCTCACCACAGACCCAAGGAGGCCAGTGTGGACATCAGCCACCAGAGTTATTAACATGGAGGCTGTAAGTGGACCCAAATTAGGTCGGCTTACCTTTGTAGCATAGGCAAGGCTTTAGACTGGGCAGAGCACTAGATGAAGAAGCAGCAATACCACACCAGTCTCAGGAAATTGACTGGATGACCTAACAGGCCTCTTCCTCCACCTTCTGATTCTGGTGAGGTCTGTTCTAAGCAGAATCGGTAAAGCGCAACATTAACCCAGCCCTGCTCTTATCAACAGCTGCACTATTTTGAAACACTCCAGAAGACTCCCAAGTTTAATAATCTATCACTTCTCTCCAATCCCACTTTAGATGTTCCTTTCATATTGCAGTCAGGCTCTTGAATGAGAGCAGGAGAGGTCACATATTTATCTTCAGAAAACCCTAGGGTTATTTTAAAATGTTAGTTTGACATCAGGGCACAAAGCTGCTGACTACAGAGCAACTCCACCAGGCCCCTCCTATACTAAACAACTAGCAATGGTGGATGCAGTGCAGCTCTGAGGTCTACATTTCTAAAGGGATGCTGATAAAGGGCTCCTAAGAACCATTCATGATTTGAAAACCTCCCTTACAGTGAAGGTCTTCACAAGCTCAGCTTATTTAACTTATTAAAGGGAAAGTGAAGAGGGACTTAACCATAGTTTGGATATAACTCTAAGGGGAGAAGATTCCTGATAGCAGACCACTCTTCAAACCAAAGAAACAAGATCCAAAAGCTGAAAACTGAAGCTAGGTAAATTAAGGATGAAGACAGAGTGCACAACGTTTAAACAGAAAGGGGAACTAGTAATGAGAACCATTACCAAGGGATACAGTGGATGTGATCGACACAGGAATTACTGGCTGAAATTCTCTGGCATGTGTCATAGGGGAATGAAGACTCAGATCATAGTGGTCCTGTCTGGCCTCAAAATACATTAACACCAAAGCCCTTGACCCTACACCCTGGTAACATGAACAGTCTTGGCCTCAGGCACAGGATTCCAACTCTATGGAAAGCCACAACAAAAGCAGCAGCCAACTCGCTTTCTACCCCATTTACATCTCTGGTGCCCCACCTCAAACTTCCCACAAAAGCTTCTGTCTAAACTTCATCCCATAAGTTAACTGTTGGTTATTGTCCTTTTACTCCCCCCAAAATCATCCTCCCCTTCTTGGTGTGCGTAGTCTTCACATTCATGTCAATCACGGGCACGCGTACACACCTCACCACTGAACCTAGCTACTAATGCAGATTTAGCACCTTCGCGCTTTCTGCATGGATCTGTCTCCTCATCAGTGGTGTCCTTTGACCTCTAATTTGTCAATATCCCGCTAGTAAGATGCCCAGAAATAAACAGACTATTCTAAGTTCCAAAGCAGTAGCCACGTTAATCTCGTTCAGCAAAATAAGCAAGGAGTCCTGTGGCACTTTTAAACACTAACAAATTCATTTATCACATGAGCATTCGTGTGAGTAAATCCCACTTTGTCAGGCACTTTAAAGTTCCCCATCTTCAAACCAGCTGACGAAGTGGGATTTTCTCCCACAAAAGCTTATGAACTAACTAAATTTGTTAGTCTTTTAAAAGTGCCACAGGACTCCTTATTTGTTTTGCTAATATTTTAAGATACCCTATAGCTCTGGAGAGAAACTACTTCCTTGTTCCATGTCATGCTTCAGCCTCAAAAGGACAAACGTGCAGCACAAAACTGCATTTTCTTTTTGGAGCCATATCACATTGCAAGTTTCTGTCCAACACGCTGTTCTGTCACCCCAAGGTCTTTTCAGCATCTCTGCTATCCCGGTGTCTGCTGCCAATTTCTAATTAATTTCAGAGTATTTTGCACAGATGCGTTCGTTCAAGTTGCTCAGTCGTTGATTGCAAGTTTCCCTAACATTGTCATATTTTCACTTAATTCCTCCTCATCAGCACAGAGATGCTATTAGGAACCTTACATACAAAGTCACATTGACCAGATCTGGAAGAATGGAGAGGCACATACTTTTGTTCTGGGTTTTTATCCTAAGTTATGTGCAGCACTTTGATACCATGTTGAGAGACGGTGAGATAAACAGATTCACAATGGCTTCTTCTTCAGTTAACCAAGAGACACAGAGTTAATTAAAATCTCCAGTGTCCTCTGCCTTCAAGAGCCTCCTTTTTTTGTTCTTCGCCTACACAAACAGGTGTATTAAACTAGCCCTACCATCCTCCATCACCCAGGGCAAATGTTCCTCGTTACACCACCGGGTCCTTTTAACAACATCCTTGGATCAGCCCTGACCAGGCATCTGCACGTCTCAACAGATCTGAGTACAAATCAGCCTGAGATTCATGCAAAAAAGGGTTTTCATTGCAACATTAAACCCATATTTCAAACCAAGTTCATGAATATGGTGTTTCCACATATGTTCTGGCCAAGCACCATCAACAAGAAAAAGCCAGACACGTGGGCAGATTTAACCACCTCAGCATCAAATAAAGGCTGGTCCAGCATAGCTCAGTAAAGGAGACAATACTTCCCATTCCTGTGGCTTCTGGTACTAAAATTCAGGCTCCAGTGACTACACTGAATCCAAATTCCAAAAGCATAGCTGTTTCAGTCTAGTTCAGCAAAACAAACCAGGAGTCTGGTTGCACTTTAAAAACTAATATTTATTGCATCAGCTTTTGTGGAAGCAAATCCCACTTCTTCAGACACTTGAAGAAAGTGGACCATCTCCAAGTGTCTGATGAAGTGGGATTTTCTCCCACAAAAGCACATGCAATAAATAAATTTGTTCTTGATGCAAAGGGGATTTCTGAACAGTTTCTGCAGCTGGTACCAGGGGCAACAGTCCGTTCCTAAAAGAGTGTGCTTTATGAGACGAGGCAGACAGCGCCAGGAAGGTGGTGAGGAAGGTTAACTCAGTTCTCTTGCTCATGCCAAGGGAATTATATTAGCCAAGGGAATTATAAATATATTAACCAAGGGAATTATAGCTCAAAACAAAATCCATCATTACAGTACCTTGAGGACTCCTGAGCCCAGAGACAGGCTGTCACACACGACAGATGGCGCTGAAGAAGACAACTCACCAGCACAGAATTCAAGCTGTTGGTCTCAATATTCGGAGCCCTGTGCTGCTCAGCCCACCTCCGTTTATACACCCTTGCCTCATTATCCGCTGCAGAGCAGATGGGACACTGATGGCCTCATCTATCCATTTATCAGCTCTCTCTCTGTGCCTTCTTCTCCATGCACCCCAGAGCACAATCGCCCAAGGCTACTACTCTCTCCATCCCTCCCCCTGGAGACCCACTCCTGCTGGGAGTCCTATGGGAAGCTTGCTGACCAATGAGGACAAACTGGGAATAATTTGGGGATTATATACATATCCGATTTTAAAAAGTGTTACCAGGTGTACCTAAATTACAGCCCTTCACCCTACCCAGCTCATCTTTAGACTGCAAGCGTCGCAGAGCAGGGATCCGTCTGCTCTGTTTAGAAAGGGCCTGCCCACATTGTGGCACAGAGACTTAGCATCCCTAGCTGCTAAAAGCACTGATGAGAGCAACACCAAGTTGGGAGCACCAGAAGGGAGCTCTTGGAGGCACCTGCCCATGGGCTAGAGCAGAACAAAGGAAACTGCACTTCCATTAGGCACTCAAGCCACTATTCTGCCATTCCTGAAACTTGCTTTTGAAAGGCATCTCCAGGAGAGACTAACTGGTGCAACAGGAAGGGGGAGAAGCAGAGAGAGAACAAGCTGCAGAACTCCAACTCACCGAGGTCTGAGGACCACAGCCTGAACTTCCATGAAAACCAGGCCACATACCGGGGCTCACTCCTACTCGCCAGGAACATTCCTCACCCCCAACCCAAATCCCAGACGCCCAGGTCACCCCCGTTCACTCTGCTCCCAGCCCCTCAGTTCGGAAGACACTGCCAGAAAAAGCATCCGCACGCCACAGGCCCTGCTGCCGGTGAGTCCCCATTGCTCCCCCTTGTCGCACCTCTCTTCACATCCCTACACACCACACCACACGGCCCAGCTGCAAAGGGAATGTCAGAGCAGCTCCCCAACTCCCCCTGCGCCCCCCAACCTCTCCCCACTCCTCCTGCCTCCCAGGCACCCCTCACACCCCCACCTGTGCAGGGATTGCTAGAGCACCCCTCACCAACCCCGCCTGATGAGCCCATCCCCCACAACCTGCCCTGCCCCCATCCCTGTAAACTCCTCACGCCCCACAGCCCCCCAACCTCACCGCTCAGATCCCCTCTGCCCCATTAACCCCCCCACTGAACCGTCACCCCCCACACCAACACCCCTCGACCTCACGTGCCCTGCTTACCCCCACCCCATAGACCCCTCTGACCCACTCCACCCCACACCTCCACCCTCCCTCACACCCCACAGACACCCCCCGCCTACCCCAACCCCATCTCCCCCACACCTGCCCCCTCTGACCCACTCCACCCCACACCCCCACCCTCCCTCACACCC
>ML682039.1:3076583-3177515 GCA_007922195.1 Podocnemis expansa
CCCGCCGGCCTCGCCCCGCCCCGCCGGCCTCAGCCACTCCGCGCCGCCCCGGCCGGCGGGCGCAGCCAATCGGGGGAGGGGGCGGGGCCCGCGGGCCCACGCCCGAGCCGGGCGGAGGGGCGTGGCCCGCCCGAGAGACAGCCAATCAGGGCGGCGAGGACGGAGGCGGTGGGAGGGGCGCTGCGGGGCGCGGCCCTTTAAAGAGCGGGGGGCGCGGGGCGGAGCCCTGACCCCCCCCAGGATCGAGGGGCGAGCGGCCCCCCTCCCTTGGCTGGGTACCCCAGCACCCCGACGTGTGCGCACACACGGAGGACTCAGGATCACACAGCCAGGGCTCTCTCCTGCACCTCCCCAGAACTAGGGCTAGCAGGTGTCAGGCAAAAGGAGGACATGTCCTCCGTCTGGCAGGCATTTTAAAATGTATGATTTTGTCTGGCTTTTTACTCACAGGGGTTAAGGTATGCTGGAATCCCACGGAACACCTTATTTTTAGGGGGAGGCATTCCAGGACCCCCTAAAAACAGAAGAATATTTCATTAATACTGCATTTTCTCCACGTGTCCTCCAATGTCTCCTTTTCGTACTTCCTTGTCCTCCCTTCCAGGCTGTGGTATCTGGTAACCCTACCCAACATCTCAGACACACCCCACCCCTGCTAGGGTACCACTAAGGGTGCAGATGCTCCACACACAGCCTGCTGAGCTGGGACCCCACCATGTACACACACAGCCAGGGGTTCAAGCACACTGGAACGTGCCCACAAATCTGAAGGGTTAGAGTTCGGGACCCCGATTACCCCACAGGCATGAAAGGGGCCTGGACAATACAGGAAGGGGGCCCAAAGGTTCTGGGGCCAGTCACATTATACTTTAACCACAGCACACACCTTCCCTGCCTAGCAGGGCTGGCTCAGGGGGTTGTGGCGCCCCAAGCCAAATTAAACGGTTTTCCAAAGTACATAAATCTCCAGCCTCTGCCTGCAGAGGGATTTAAAGGGCACTCTGCCTACATGACTTAAGCTGCAGGTTGACTAACAGGGCCTGAGCGGCTAGGAAAGAGTTGAAGAGGCAGGAGCCAGCCTGATTTTCAGGGGGCTAGGCCCCCCCCAAGAACTGTCGCCTGAAGTCACGTCTGTCTCTCGCCTCACAGTAGAGCCGGCTCTGCTGCCTGGGTACCCCTAGGGGTGCTGAGACCCCACACAGCCTGCTGAGATGGAACCCAGAGGTGTCTATACACATGTGCAACCCAAGATCTCACACACACACACAACCTAAAAATTACACATACACAAACCCCAAGAGCTCACACACAGAGACAATTCAAGATCTCTCTCACATACACCCAGAACCCAACACCTCATGCACGCACACAAGAGCACCCCTGGCCTGGAAAATGACCTGGACCTTGCCAGGACTCAGGACTCGAGCTCCATAAGCCCAGCGCCAGCAATGCCCCCACATACACACACAACCCCAGATCTCTCTCTCTCTCACACACACACACAGCCCAAGATTGAACTCAGGAGTCCTGCCTCACTCTCTTTTGCCCAGCACACATCCTTTCTCCTCCTCCTCCAAAGCACCACAGCCTAGCTCCCTGCAGGGCCACTGCCTTGAAGTTCAAATAGGCTGAAATTTCGGCAGGATGTGGCCACAAACTCTATTTTCTGGATCGCACACATCACTAAAGTAATTAATCAGTAATTAATGCATCTGATGAAGCAGTTTCGAGCCCACAAAAGCTTATGCCTGAAGAAATCTGTTAGCCTATAAGGTGGCACAGGACTCTCGTTTTTGTTGTACACAGAGTAACGCAGCTACCCCTCTGGAAATTTCTAATCAGGGAGTGCCAGCCCTGCAACCTCTGGCCCATAAAATGCACTAGTCACGTTTAAATGCCCTCCTTCCCAGATACAATCTCTGCTCCAACTATCTGACAGTCTAATCCTACCCAAGGAAGTAGGGATGGGCTCAGCCACAGTTGATGCTGAATGAAATTAAATCACAACAGAAACCTTGCACCTGTGCATCTGCAAACAAGTACTCTGTTGGGACAGGAACTCCTCATGCAGCAGCTGGAGGCTGGAACCAGGGACGTTGTTAATGTTGTGTAAGGTTATGGAGGCATGATAAGGACTCCAGAGCTGAAACTGAGAGTTACCCTGCACAAAAGTTCACTCTCTTTACAAAGACATTTTCTGACTTGAAACTCCTCATGTTCTGCCACAGAGGAGAACATAGGAGAAGTCTGAAGTGAACAGGAGATGACAATTTATGACTCACTGAAACTGGCAGGCTTTCACTTCAGAAAAGAGCCTAATGATATTTTGCCAAAACATCTCTCAAAAATGGCTTGATCAAAATATTTCAGATGCATTTGTCCCTTATTCCTCAGCATGGATTAGTGCACGGGACTTGTAGATGACAGCTTGGAGCCTCTGGGAGAATGGCAAAGATTCTAAGCTCTTCAAAAGCAAAAGCCTTCTGGTACTGAGAAGCAAGATGCAAGTCTACACAGTTTGTTCATTTAGTAAACAAGGCAAGTTTCCATGAAAGGCTGATTGGTTTATTCCTTCCTGACTCAACAAAATACAGTATGATGCTGTCTGCCTGAAATTTGATCTCTACAGGGACTTTGAGGAGGAATTTTTTTAGTAGATTTTATTAATCAGACAAAGTAATTTTTGGGAGGGAAGGTCTTACACATTTCAGACAGGCAGGTACATCTTTGGAACATCGTAGCTCAAACATGAGTTGGTTTAAAAGCACCACGTCTTTACATAAGAATTGTTAGACTGGATTGGACCAGGGCTCTAGGACTCTTAAACAGGTACCAGCACAAGCCTGTTCAGAGGAAGCAAGAAATCCTGTAGTGTAGCAAAGTGACCATGGTTACAGGTTCTTCTTACCACCATCAATTAATGGTTGGTCTGAGGCATGAAGGTTTCGGTATCCCTATTATTTGGCCATCTATCTAATGAACGTGTAGATGCATTTAGGCATACAGTTTTTGTTCACGTCCCTCCTATATGCTGTTGTCCACTGTTTGAATCTAAAGAACTGCATTGATTTGCTGTAACTGTCTGACCTAATCCTACAACTTAGGCTATGGAGTTTCAGGAGCACTTAGCAGCAAGTATGAACTCACTGCTGTGCTCCCAGAAGTCGGCTCCAGAAGTCCTGGCCCCTGGGAGAAGTAGGGGACAGCTAACCACAAGGAATTTGCAGTCAGCTTTCCCGAGTGTGTCCCAGTGGCTTAGAAAGTCACTGGCACTTACACAAGGCATTTTGTGTGCCTTACGTAAATACCAGTCGACTGCTGCCAAAAAGTGCCTTAGTGTAGACTAGGGCTTACACTTCCCTGCATTTATTTTCCTCCCATTCATCTGTGCTTCTCCATCTTCAAGCATCTGACAAAGTGGAATTTTCTCCGACAAAAGCTCATGCAATAAATAAGTGTGTTAGTCTTTAAAAGTGCTGCTAGACTCTTTGTTTGTTTTAGTCACATGTGTGTCCAATCCTTTTTGGGCCCTACTAAACTCTTGGCCATAATGATATCTTGTGGCAATGAGTTCCAAAGGGTAATTATGAACTATGGACAAAGTATGGCCTTTGATCCGTTTTAAATTTGTTGCCTTTCAGTTTCATTGGAGGGCTCCTTCTTCCTGAACTATGAGAAAGACCCATAGGCTATGTCTATGCTAGGAAAAGTTAGTTCAAATTTGTTAATTTGAACTAGTAAGTTTGAGTTTAGTTCAAACTAAACTCTAACTTATTAGTTCAAATTAACTAAGTGGACTAATTTGACTTAACATTAATTTGAACTAACTGCCCTTAATTGAAACTTATTAAGTTTGAACTGAGGGTTGATCCTTGTCTACGTTGTCCTTGGTTCAAACTAACAATCGAACTAAGGGCTTAGGTCAAACTAACCAGCAGGTCTTACGAATTTGAACTAAGCTTTCATTAGTTTGAATTGAGATATTTCTTAATTTGAACTAATGAAAGCCTAGTGTAGACTGGGACTAAATTAGTTCAAATTAAGCCTCCTTAATTCAAACTAGTTTGCAAGGGTTGACATACCCATAGAAGCATCCAATTTGCCCTACTTCTTATTTTGTGCAACTGTGTCAACACAAGCAAATTGGACCAAGGCAGCTAAGCTGGTTAGGAATATTTAGTTAAATGGATGCAACCCTCTTGTATGACAAACTTACTTGGGATTAAGACTTTCAGGTGTTTTGCTTAACCAACACTATTAAACTCATTCCCTGCTATATTCTCATGAAGATAAGCCGGTACCGTCTCATTTACTCAGCTTTTCCCTATGCTAATCAATCCCTGTCTTTTCACTCTGCTCCAGTGGATGATTTTCCAGGGTCCTCATCATTGTTTTCTCTCTCCAGAACCGCTTTGAACAGCCTGGCTCATCACAGAGACGTCACAGTCTCACCCAGCCTAGTTTAGGTGGGAGATCTGTACAGTGTAGCTTCCAGCTGTGACCTCTACTGATAATTCTTGTAATCTGATAAGCCTGGAACACTGAGGTGAAAGCAAACCTAGCCGTGTGGCTGGTCTAACAGTGATTTCACTGCTGGGAGCGAGATGGAGCTGAGCAAGATCCCTGCGCTGTAGCAAGCAAGCACTTGCTGGGGCTATCAGGATGGACTATCAACCCTGTGGTCAGGACTCATGGGATCTCTTGCTGTTGCTTGTGTCAGACAAGGATGTGACAAACAAAAAACACCAAGGAGTCATGTGGCACTTGAAGACTAACAGATTTATTTTTTGCATGAGCTTTCGTGGGAGAAAATCCTACTTTGTCAGATGTTTCTGATTAAGTGCGATTTTCTCCCACGATAGCTCATGCGAAAAATAAATCATAGAAAAATAAATCTGTTAGTCTTTAAGTGCCACACGACTCCTTGTTTTTTTTTGCTGGACTAGACTAACACGGCTACCCCTTTGGTAATTGGCAAGGGTGTGACCGCTGCCATTCTCCAATCCTCCTCCCTCCAAGCTTTCTGTGTGCTGACCTCTCCTGCTTCTCTATTTCAGGGACTGTCCTCAACTCCCTCCACACTCTGCCCATCTCAGGGGCTCTGTGTGTATCCCATGCCCCAGAGGCTCTATATCTTTTCTGCAGCTCTGACCTCCATTGACCCCACTCTATGGTGTGCAGTTCATGCCAAGAGAAAGGATGCATCATGTGAAGTGTGAAGCATTCTAGTCTCCATGGAAATCCTGCTCAATCCACACCAGTGTCAATGGAGCAGACACCCCAGGGTTTTCCACTGAGCCTCAGCCCAGGCTCACACTCACTGCTTTGTTCCTCTCCTTACCACTGGTAGGAAGTGAGTGGGGGGTACCCGGTGTCAGCACCAGACCCCTCCTGCACTCACCAGTGACTTCCTTTGTGAGCAAGGCCTCACTTGGCAGGCCTGGGGAGATCTGAGCCAACTTCCATCTTCCATATGAGTCTGACCTGCCTGGATTTGCCTAACATCCCCCCTTCCAGCCAGGCCAGCACAGCTGTCCCCATAATGCACACAGCACCAGCAGCCCTGACAGCAGGTTTCTGCCGGCAGCCCTGCCCAGGGCAGGACCACCTTGGCCAGCACCCGATCCCCCAGATCCATTGTCCTTATCACACTAAACAAACCATTGTTTACAAGCATCACTAACCCTAGCCTGGTGTGGCTGAGCTGCTCCCAGCCTCTGCAGACACCACTCAGTTGCCTCACTTGCCTGCAGGGCCCCCAGCAATAGGAAACCAGCCCCCCCCCCCCCCCACACACACACACACTGGCTGTTCAGGGCAGGCTGCTGGGAGGGCTGAAGCAGCTCAGAACCAGAAGGCTGGTGCCCAGAAAACTGGCAGGCACCACAAACCATTGGGGGACAGCCCAGGGATTCAGCAGAGGCCCCACAGAACCAGCTGATTTGCAGTTGGTCTAAATGACAGAGCTGCAGGTGAGCATCCAAGGACTGGGGGTGAGGATCCAGGGGTATGTCTACACTTGAAAAGTTCAGTCAACTCTATTAAGTCAACTTTACAAGTTGACTGAACTTTTCAAGTGTAGACACAGCAGAGCAGAGAGCCACAGCTCCCTGTAGAGAAGGGAGCCATGGTACCCCAGCAGAAAAGGCCGTGGCTCCTTTCTCACCAGGACTCACAGGTCCCTTCTGCTGGGAAGCCATGGGTCCAGAGAGAAGAAAGTGGGACTCCCTTCTTGCCGGGACCTACACAGGTCCGGTGAGAAGACAGCGAGGTTCCCTTCTCCCTGGGAAGCCACAGGTCCTTTTTTGGCAGGGAGCTGCTGCTCCTTTGTCCCTAGAGGGATCCACAGCTCCCTTGTCCCCAGCCCTAGGTTGCCTTTTGTAATTAAGTCAACTTAGGGTGGCCATACCGGCTTTAGGTCAACTTAACAAATTAACTTAGGCATTAAATCAACCTAAAGACTGGTAGTTATTAAGGCAACTTAAGGAAGCCCTTAAGTTGACTTAATGAAAGTCAGGTGTGGCCGTGGTTTTATTTAGGTCAACTTAAGCTTCCTTAAGTCAATGTAAATTGCTAGTGTAGACATACCCCAGCATGTGAGGGCACTCTGCAACCTACAAGGTAAAGCTGGGTCACCAATTAATTCAGACCCAAGGTGGGCAGGATCCACAAGATGCAAGAAAGGAGCCAAGTGGGCCTTGCTGGATCAAGCATTTCCGGGTCCATCCGCAGAAAAGAGAAAGCAGAAGCTGCCCCATGGAGCTGCAGTGACACCCAGTGGCTGGTTTGGACAAACAGAACCTGGCAGACATGGCTCTCAAATCATTAGACCCTTAATTCTGAATATTGCACCCTCAGTTCTGATATGAAGGGTCCCTGGGTTGGATTAACCCCTCACATTCCTGGGGTCAATTGTTCCAATGATTCATTCCCCTCACTCAGTGATGTACATCTTATTTCTAGGCTCAGTGTGTCTAGTTTCTGCCTGGTCTGCTAGATTAGAGACCTCTCCTATCAGAAATTTCTTCCCAAGTAGGTGCTTAAACTGGGATCAAATCACCACTTAACCTTCACTCCAATAAGCTGTCTAAATTGCGCTTCTCCCATCTCTCACTCTGCAGAAGATTTTCCAGACGTTGTGTCTCTTTCCAAGTTGTCAACATCCCTTTGAAGTGTTGATACCAGAATTGTACAGACTACTCCGGTAATGGGCTCACTAAAGCCATGTACTGAAGATGAGATGCCAGAGGGCATCTGCCACAGACCACCTGCCTAGGGAACGGGAAGATCTGTTCCTTAGGCAGTTGTCTGTAACAGGTAGGAAGCCAAACTGTGATCATGGCTAATTGCAAACTGGGGGCCTGTTGTACTGATTTAAATGGAATACATGGGCCTGAAGGTGTTACTGTAACTAGAACCATGCAAGTCCGCAGATATCCGCCTTATATCCGCATCCGTGGATACAACACGGATATCCGCAGCCCATTTCTTGTGGATGCAGATCAGATATGGATCCACATATTTTTATCTGCACAGAGCTAGAGCCCTGCAAGTATGCAGATATCCACGGATATCCACGTTATATCCTCATCCATGGATACAACACGGATATCTGCAGACCATTTCTTGTGGATGCAGGTCGGATATGACGCTTATTTGTATCCATGCAGGGCTCTAACCATAACCCAGTCCAGGTCCCCACATTAAACAATGTTAAACAAGGCTTGGTGGTTGGCATACAGAGATCTCAGAGACTACTTCATACCCTCTTAAACAGCCTTTTATGAAACATACAGAAAAAGATGGAAAGGCAGTTAAAGGCTTTGAAATGTAAATATTAAGTAAGTCTTTAATTTTAACAATGTTCCTCATCATTTTTCCTTTGACTGTTGAGGTTTCACAGGGACATCTACTTGGCCCCAATTTGGCAGTGTCTTTGATAATATTAAAGGTGATAAAACGGTCCCTTTTGGGGAAAAAACAGAGCTGGGCTGGATCTGTTGGTGTTAGAGTCTGAATTTGTTTCCTAGAAGACCAAACAAGACAAACACACATGGGGGGCAGGGGGGACAAAAGAACAGTAAAGACAGAAAATGCAACTTCTGTCTCATGTGTTGACTCATTTACACAGCACACACCAAGATCTTGCAATTTTGTACCAGCATCGGGTGGTTTACAGCAGGGATGTAGCCTGGTGGGATTTTCTGACTGGACTGGACCCCTCAGGCAGGCCGGACAGCTTCTGGTCTCACGACTGGAAGCTGAGATCAGGCCTCCCAGCAGCAGTGCAAATTTTTCTGCTGTGGTTGTGGGTCCCAATCAGCAGCCAGCAGCTGTAGCCACAAGTGGAGCAGCACTGGCATCTCTGCTCCACTTGTGGGCTGTGGCTGCAGCCACAGCAGAGAAATTTGCGATGCTGCTAGGTGCTGTGGTGGGCAGGCCTGATCTTCAAGCAAGTGGGCCCTGACCCACCTGGGCCCACTCATGGTCACACCCTTAATTTACAGCATTGCATTTAGCTGCCTTTCTCACGTACTCTCAGTACTGCAAAATATACTGGGTGGCTAAGAGGGATTCTTACTGAAAATGGAAAGAAATGGAAAGACAGTAACCATGGTGGGGAAGGAAGAGGACACAGGGGTCAGTGACACAGTCTCACATCGCCAGCAGTGTTCAGGAGTCAGCTGACACCAGTGGAAGCGATGCTGTTATCTGTATCCCTCTCTCTGGCCTGGAAATCTCTTGCAAGCAGAGGGACAAAAGCCCATTTTGGTTTAAGTGGAGCCCGCCCTTCCTGTACGGACCCCTCTTTTCTCAAAATGTTCCCCAGTTCCTACTAAACCTAAAGTCTCCTCCCTAGACCATGTCACCCACACATTGAGATGCTGCAGTTCTACCTGTTTAACTGGCCCTGCGGCTGGAAATGAATGAGTTTCTGATAGTGCTACCATGGAGGTCCTGGACTTTAATCTCTTACCTAACAGCCTATATTTGACCCCCTCTCCGACCCTTCCTTGTGTCATTGGCACCTACACATACTGCAGCCACCAGCTCCTCCTTAGCACTTCACATAAGCCTTTCTAGATATCTTGACTGGTCTGCAACCTCCACTCCCAGCAGACAAGTCACCATGTGGTTGTCATAAACCCAGCTATCTATATGTCTAATGGTCCAATCTCCCATTACTGTTACCTGGCTCTTCCTAATGACCAGTGAGGTATTCTCTGGGTGACAGGATACCATGCCTTCATCTGGAAGCAGAGTCCCACCCATGGGATTGTTTCCTTCTGCTCCAGTTTGATGTTCTTCCCTGAAACCGCCTTCCTCCTCAAGAGCACGCGGACTGTCGGACCTACTGGGACAATATGCACCAGTGACATAGTGATGGGGGGACGGAGAGGACAAGGCCCTGGGCGCCAGGCTGCGGGTGGATGGGAGGGATGCAAGGCAAGGGGTGGTGTGAGACGCACAGAGGAGCCTAAATTTGGACTGGGCCTCCAGGCGCTGGTGGACTCCGGACATCCTTGCTATGCCACTGATGTGCCCGGGTAGAAAGTTAGGAACTGTTCGGGAAGGACAGGGAGAGTAAAGGCGGGGGGCGTTCTACGCTGAAGGCATCCTTACCTCCCTCCAGGTTCTCCAGAGCTCAGAACCCCAGGCTCCAGGGGCTAACTTGCGCTCCCATCCGGCAGGAGAAAGCTCTCCCTTGGCATCACTGAGCCCCCCCAAGGGGTGGCAGGGGCTGTTGGCAGGAGGACGCGTCACTCGGTGAAAGTGGGCCAAGAGAAGAGGGATTTTTCGTGCCCTGACCAACCCAACTCCCGGTGTGGCTTCTGCAGGGGGACTCCCCAGTCCTCTCTCGGAGAGATGCCCACGGGGGGTCCGCCGGGCTGGAGACCCTTGAAACTGGCGCCGGCCCCGCCCCGCCCGCAGCCCATAGCCCCGCCCCGTGGCCGCCCCGCCCCAGCGCGCCGAGCAGCCGGGCCGGGCCGCGGGACCGTGGCGAGCCGCAGCGGCCGGGCCCCGGGGCCGGGCATGGACCGAGCCGCGCCGCGGCCGCTCCCCCGCTGCAGGGCGAGCCCCGGAGCCGCTGCTGGCGGCCGCTGCCCCGCAGAGCCCCCGGCCCGGCCCGCCGCGGGGGAGCGGCGCTAGGTAAGAGCCGAGCCGGTCCCCCCTGCAGGGCGCCCGCCGCCTGGCCCTGTACGGGGGTCCCGGGGGGCTGGCGCCCCTGGGTGCCGGCGGGTGGGGGGCAAAGCAGGGGGCCCCACACGCCTAGGGCGACGGAGGAAGTCGCCCGCCGGTTTGCTCAGTTTGGCGCAGGTTAGCGGCTGGCCCCCGGGCCGGGCAGCCCCGCGTCCGTGGGTTTAGCGGCAGCTGGACGCTGCATCCGACTCGCAGCCCGGCGGTTTGTGCCACAGGGTGGGGGCATCACGGAGCCATGGTCAGAGACGGGCTGGTGGGTCCGGCGGGGCCCTGGCCACCAGAACCGGTAGACACGGCAGGGTCCAGGGAGACGCGACTGGGTCTGTGTAGACAGCAGCCGAAGCCGGGGCCGGAAGAGAGGCGTGGGGTAAAATGGCACATGTTAGAGCTGGACGAGGTTAGGCCAGGCCACGCCGAGCCATGCTAGCTGTTCTCCAGAACTACAGCCAAGGAGGTTTGCGATGCCTCAGATGCTGCGGTCCTCCCGGCCCCTTCCCTGGGAAGACCCATCTCTGCAGCATGGGGTCAGGCCGGGATTCCGGTTCTTCTCCATCCCCTTCGTCTGGCGTATGAGGAACTCCTCCTGCCACGGCCATAGCACCTTTGCCTCTGCTCAGTCGAGCCCAGGGGGACCCAGCCTTCTAACCCTTTCAGCCCTGATCTCTGGTAACACAGAGCCCAGGCTGGGAGGTGCCAGGACTGCCCCCGACCCTGCACAGTGATGCCTTTGGGGCTGGTATGTGGACTGTTGACCCCTGGCATCCACAGGGGGCCCTGGCTCAGCTCCTCCAGAGGCAGCGCTGAGGTAGCAGCTCTTGGTTTCAGCCAGGTATTGTCCAACCCCGCTGGGAGCAGGCCTGCCTGGCCACTGAGGCTGCCCCGGTGCTAGGAGCGAAGGCAGAGTACAAGGGGAAAGGCTGGTGTAGGCAAAGCCCTGGGTGCCATCAACTGTTCTGACTCCTCAGTGGGTTCCTCCCGTTGCTGGGCGGTGGTTTGGTTTAGTTCTCCCAGGCTGGGGCAGCTGTATCCTGCTAGGTCCCTGGGGCTCCTTTTCCCTGTCCTCACCGGCAATCAGATTCCCAGCTATAGTGTCACTGGCTGCTGACTGCCTCTTCCAGGCAACCAGTTGAGATGCTGAGCCAGGGCAGACCAAGACAGGGTGCCCCTGCCAGACTCTGCCCAGGCCCTGGAGGATAGTAGTTTACTTCTGCACCTTTGACTGTGCCCCACAGGGCACATCTATAAGGATGCTGTCTTCAACTGCATGATCACAGGTTATTTTTCTCTGTGTCCAGGTGCTCAGCAGGGTTTTGACTTGGGACAATCAGAGCCCAGCAGGGACATCTGGCAGGGCACATACTGTGCCCAGAGCTTCCCCAGCCTCAGGCTGCTCCAGGCTTAGACGCCAGCCATGTTGGTTAGCAGAGGACTCTGATGCCTCCAGAGACAAACACGCTTTCCCCCCTCCTCTGGTCTCAGCTGTGGAGCTGGCTTCACTCTAGAGCAGCTGCAGAGTAGCAGCACTTAGGATGCTGGCTCTGCTCCTCCGCTTTTTCCTGTGCAGCAGCAGCAGCTGCCCCAGTGCTGTGACCAAGACAGAAGAGGTCTGGGTGTATATGCTGTGAGGACAGAGGGCAAGCAGGGAAGCACCTGCTTGCCCCAGCAGTCGAGGAATCCAAACCAGGAAGCTCTAACAGGGGACCTGGATCACAGCGCCCAGGATCTGAGGGCCAGTACAATGCATGTGAGGGGTTGTGTTGCTCCACGTTTCTCTGCACCCGAGGAGCTAGGCCTGGGCATGGGAGGTATTTATCTAATGGGGAAGGGGCACTAATGTGACCTCACGCCTTCACGTTCACATGTGTTAAAGAGTGGAAAATTGTGCTAGCAGGTCAGACTATGGTTCCTTCTGACCTGGAAGTCTCTGAATCTTAGACCTCAGAACAAAATAAGAAGTGGTCACCCTTGCGAGGATCAGTTGGGACACAGAAACTGGCATGCAGGATGTAACAGGCTTTGTGTTTAAAGCTAGGTCTCTACTTAACAAAAATTTGACAATGGCTCTTTTCATTGTAGCAGACAAAGGTCTCTAACATGAAGCGATAGCTGGAAGTTGAAACTAGATGAATTCAGCCTGGAAATAAGGTTACATTTTGTACCATGAGGGTAATTAACCATTGGAGCAACTTCCAAGGATTACGGTGAATTCTCTATCACTGACAATTAGGGCTGTCAATGAATCACAAGCAATTAACACACAACCAATTTACCACTTTGAAAAAAAATAGAGAGGAATTAAACACAGTTTTCATCATGCCGTTAGTAGCAGAATATCCATTTACAGTGATTATACATATTTTTGGATCTTTTTCTAAATACACTGATTTCGATGACAATGCAGAATACAAAGTGTCCAGTGGTCACCTTGTAGGCTGTTTCGGATGATGTATATTTGCACTGTAAAAAGGAGAAACAAAAGAAAGGGGGAGGTAGCAGGGGACCTGGCACAGGGATGCTGTTGGGGAGGAGGGGCTGGCAGCACAGGGATGCTGTTGAGGGGGCAGCCCTCACCTGTGCAAAACAGCACCCTTCCAGCCACTCTGCAGAGACTGGCTGGCCTCACTACAAGCACTCTGCTCATGGCTGGCTGGGAGAGAGGCAGAAGGGAGAAATAAGAGGCCTATCATGGTGGGGAGATTTGACCCCCAACCGCCCAGAGAAGGGAGAGCCGTAGAGCAAAGAAACTGTCCGACTGACCTGTGTTTTCCTCCTCCTAGGATGGTCCCGCCACCACCCATCAACAAGCCCCATGTCTGTCTCTCCACTGTCCTCATCATGAGCAGCTTGGTGCTGATGGATGCCTACCTGGTGGAGCAGAACCAGGGCTCCAGGAAACTGGGCGTCTGCATCATCGTCTCGGTGGGTGACATCTGCTTCCTGGTGGTGCTCCGGTACATGGCAGTCTGGGTCGGGGCTGAGGTGAGGACAGCCAAGCGTGGCTACGCCATGATCCTCTGGTTCCTGTATGTCTTCGTCTTGGAGATCAAGGTTTACTTCATCTACCAGAACTACAAGGCTGATCGGAAGAGCCTGGACCTTCTGGCACGCAAGGCCCTGACCCTACTGCTATCCATCTGCATCCCAGCTCTCTACGTGCTGTTGGTGGCCACCGAACACATGGACTACGTCCGGACATTCAAGAAGAAGGAGGACCTCCGCAACCGCCTCTTCTGGGTCATCATTGACATGCTGGATGTGCTGGACATTCAGGCCAACCTGTGGGAGCCCCAGAAGAAAGGGCTCCCCCTCTGGGCTGAGGGCCTCATGTTCTTCTACTGCTACATTTTGCTCTTGACTCTCCCTTGCGTCTCCCTGTGCGAGATCAGCATGCAAGGCGTCAGCATTGTGCCACACCGGATGATGCTCTACCCGATGCTGAGCTTGCTCACCATCAACATCGCCACCATCTTCATCCGGGGAAGCAACATGGTCTTCTTCAGGGACGCCCGGGTCTCAGGCATCTTCATGGGCAAGAACGTGCTGGCCATTGCTCTGAAGCTCTGTATGTTTGTGCAGTACCGGAAGCAGCTGCATCATGTGCCTGCACTGAAACCCCAGAACCAGATACCCGGCCCCGTGGGCCTGGCCCAGGAGAACACGTGACCTGAGCTGGGCACTGCAGACTGAGCATGGAGTAACACATCTGTTGTGGGTTGGATCCTAATGATGGCAGAGGACCAGGGCCTGCCCATGGCTGGTTCCTCTATGAAGTCTGGGAGCAGTTCATCCCAACCGTGCACAGACAAACTGACCACCTACCTTCTCCTGAGCATGGGGCTTAGGAATGGTCACTTCTGTGGTGGCACAGGGCCTTGGCACCAGAGCTAATGGTAGCCAGCCACCAAGATGAGCTGGTGGTCCCTGGGGGGAGCCTGCTGTAGGGACCAGGCTGTGACAGGCTGTGGGCCTGCTGGGAATTCCCAGGTGGAGGGCTCAATCTTCATGCTCCCCAGCGCAGTCACACTGCATAGCTGGAGGCAGGTGAAGAGTCTTCGCAGTGGTGCTAGTTGGGCGTCTGTTCTGCCCACGATTGTTTGTCTTGGCCCCTCTCTCTGCATGCTGACCCATCCCCTCCACACCATGGGCTGGCCCAGTACCACCCCCATTCTCCCAAACACTGCTGCCTGTTCCCTCCACGGGAGCGCAGGATTCTCCAGGGGAGTGGTGCTGGTGCTGCCTGGCTCCCAGACACCCAGTGGGACTTGTTGGCCCATGGACCTTTTTCATGAGCATCTTCCTTTTTCCAATAAATGAGACGCCAAGTCCTGCAGCCTCCTGGTGTCTGCCCAGCCATGACCTGTTGGATGAGTTTGAACCCTGCTTCTTCCATGTGGGGTGACAACAGGCATGTGGGAGAGGGTTATGGGACACCAAGAGCTATTTCTATGTTAAGGTTGCTTCTGTTTGAATTTTCCAGCCTCTCTGAAGTCCACAGCCCCAGACAAATGGCCTTAGACACTCATATTCCCTTTCTGGGCCTGAGGAGAGTTTGTAGGGCCACTGGACAAAATGGTGCCTGAGATGCAGAACTCCAAAATGATTGGCTTTGCAAGACTTCAGATTCTCATAACCTGTGCTTTTACAGGTTAGGGATGGATGGGGAGGATTCCTGTGGAGGATTCCCGTGCAGCTGAGACCACTGGGACCCCTGACTGAGATCAGGTGGCAAGCACCAAGAATGAACTCAGAAACCCAGTTAATACAGGGTGCTGGGCCTTGGTTTCTGGTTCTGCTGGCTGGGGTGGCACATGGCTGTACCAAGGATTACCAACCCCATGGGCAGGGTTTAGAAGCAGTCTCTCCCCAGGCAAGATGTGGAATGAGACCCTGAGTTCAAGTCCCCTCTTGCTCTGGTATTGCTATGAGCATTCCTGTGTCCTTCATGCTCCTGCTATTGCCCAAGGCCTTGGGGGCTTCTGCACTGGGGAGGGACAGGCATTAGTTGCCTTCTTTGACAGCTTGGGTAGCTGAAGGCTGGGCCCTAATCTCTAATGTGGCAGACCCCTATCCCAGTCACTTAGGCCCCACTGCCTTCAAGAGAGAAACCAGATGTTGCCCAGCTCTGATCACTTGATGTCATCTTCCTCCTCCCTGTTTCCACAGCCTGCAGCAGAAGCCAGGCCCTCTAGAGGGGAGCCAACTCTTAGCGGTGTGTCACCGAGTGAGGCCCATTCCTGTGCATGGCAAGGCTGCCTGCATGGGGGCTGCTCTGGTGCGCCCACCTCCACAGGATGCTGATTCTGCGTGGGGCACTGGGAAGATCAGAGCACCTCATCCCTCACTGATGCAGCTGCTTCCTGTGCTGCGTTCAACACATCCTAAAGCCGCGCTCCTATTCAAACCCCTCACTGATGCCTGGGTAAGCAGAAGATGCCCAGGGAGTGCTGGTCCCTGTGGGGCAGAGAGCAGCAGGCTCTGAGCTCCAATTCCCAGGCCCAGCTGCACAAGGGGCAGGCAGAGCAGCATGGCAAGGGGCCCCCAAGTGCATTCCCTGGCTGCCCTCACCTTGGGACAGCCTGACTCCCCTTTTTGGGTCTCCACCCTCAGACTCTGGACTTCAAAGTCCCAGGTCCCAGTGGGGTGAGGGGAACGGAAGGTCTCTCAGTGAGATTGCACTGGATCTCCACCCAGCAATGCTCTGCGTGAATATGCTCTGGAGCCATGCTCTGTCCCTGGAGAAGATCACATGGATGAGTGGGCTTCTCTTTCCAAGCCTGGCACAGAGGGAAAGGCCAGCCTCCCAGGGCCTGTAGCCCTGATTTCCTGCCCACCCTCTCTCACAGGCTGCTCCCACCTCTAAACCTGCTGCTCCCTGCCCTGGCTGTCGGGGAGAGTCCTGGGCTAGGGTGCCATCCCCTGAAACTTCTGCTACAGCGACTGCTGGCACTTTCCCAAAGGCAGACCTGGAACTGCCAGGAGGAAGCCAGCTAGCCAGGGAGTGAATCGATGCAGTGCTAAATACAGCAGTCACTTGGAGCTGCCTGGTCCCTCAGGCCAGAAGGAGCAGAAATCAGGTTCGAGGGGAGTCTCCAGCACCACTCACCTCAGAGCAGAGCCTGCTCTGTCCTGCTGCAGCTGGTATGGGGAAGGATGCTGGGGAGAGATCCTACAGCAGCCCAGGAAAAAGCCCAGCCCCAAAGCCAGCTGGGTCCTGAGCAGGAGGCAGGGATGCTGGTAGAGAACAGAATAGGTCTGGCCATTGGCTAAGAGTGGAGCAGCAGAGCACTGCTACAGGAGGGTTTGGCAAGTGGGAAGCTGGCTACTTAAGGATTCCAAGACCTGAAGGCAACATCTGCTCTGATCTGACTGGCAACAGGCAGAGACCTGCTCCTGAATAACTCCTGTAGCAGATATGTTAGAGAAAGATCTAGTTGTGATTTGGAGCTTGCCAGTGATGGAGACCCCCCCTACCCCAAAACCACTGCCCACTAGCCCTTGGGATACTGTTCCAATGTTTTATTGCTCTGACTGACAAATGTATGCCTTATTTCTAGGCTGAATTGGCTAGCTTCAATTTCCTTCCAGACCTTAGCTCAAGTGATGCCTTTCTGTGCTAGAGTGAAGAGCCCATTGTTAAATGTTTGTTCTCCATGTAGGTCACCCCTCCTTAACATTCCCTTTGTTTAATTTACTAGCGTGAGCTCTCTGAATCCATCACTGTAAGGCAGGTTTTCTAATCCTTCGATCCTTCTTGTGGTTCTTCTCTGAACCCTGTCCAGTTTATCAACATCTTTCTTGAATAGCGGGCACCAGCCCTGTACACAACATTCCAGCTGCACTGACCCCTGTGCCAAACACAGAGGTAAAATACCCTCTCTATTCCTACTCGAGATGGTTCCCCGAGCACATCAGCCCTTTTGGCCACAGCTCCCAGTGGGAACTCCTCTTCAGCTGATAACTCACCATGATCCCCAAATCTATTCAGGAAAGCCCCTCATCCTGGCTGTGCGGCCAAAATGCTTTTTCCCTATTCACAGTTCCATTTTAAGATCCATCACTTAGCCAGTTTTTAACCCATTCAAAATGTGGCTGTCACAGGATTCGCTATTCACTGCTGGTGTGCCTCCTTGTGGCTCATCTGGGAATTCTCTCACCACTGGTTGGGTACCCCCTCCTGTGGTCACTCAGCCTACTACCTAAGTCTTACCCTCCAGGGTTTTGGGTGGTCGTCTTCGTTGTGATCCAGCTGCTCCCTCTTTACAGATTGGCTCACCAGCCAAGTCACTATAGTCCTTTCCTTCCAGGGTCTGTCAAGAATCTTTCTGGACAACTGTCGCTGCACTGTGCCAGGCAGTCTTTCATTCTGCATCCAAGGCTGTTCCCCTTCTGGCAGAGGAACCTGGGCCTGCCCTCTGCTCCAGGTTCCAGCCCAGGGACGCTGAGCTCCACAACTATGGTCTCCTTCCAGACGTGGCTGCTACTTCTCTCAGCTCTATCCAACTTCCTCCTTCCATCTTCTGGCACCTGTGATGTGGCATCTCCCCCCCACCTGCTAGCCCTGGAAGGTTAATGTAGGTGAGTCCAGTTCAGCATAGGATGCAGTGAAGCTGAATTGAGGATGAAGCTCACCTAGGTGAAATGGGAATGGGGGAATGAGGAGCAGTTTCTATAAAGCAGGGAGGTGGCAGCTGGGAAGGGAGGCCTGCGATGAGGAAGCTGCAGATGCCCACCCTGAGATGGGGGGTGGGGGAAAGCAGGAGCCTGTCAGAGGAGTGTGGGAAGCAGTAAAGGCTGGGAGGAAAGAGCTGAGCTGTGGAGTGAGGGGCCCTGGATTGGAAGCTGGTGTAGGGGAACCAGGCCTGCTCTCTGCAAGTCCCTGTGGCAGTGGCCCACTAGGGGCAGCCTGTCTGGGGATGGTTGGGAAGGAGATGGGTAGAACCCTGGGAATGGGTGGACTAATAGCCATTAATGGACCTATCCTTCATATATAGCAGCAGCCTGGACTTTATTCTGCTTGTGCATTATAAAAGTGATCAATTCATGATCACGGGGGCCTTAGTTACTGTTAACATTTAATTCTGTGCTTTGTTCCCCTTGGCATGTTAAGACAAAAGTCTAATATTAAATTCCTCCAAGTCGGCTGCGCTTTTCTGGGTTAGGAAATTGTCCCCTATAACATTTAGAAATTCCAGGGGTGTCTGAGTGCTGTGGTGATGACACATCCAGTATGTCACTCAAATTGAAGTTCCCCCAAGTTGACACATTCCACATAGGCATGTGGGGAGCTAGTCATCCTGTTCCCTGGCAGACGCCATATAATAGCCCATCTTGTGCTTTATCTGTTACTACTTTGATCCATGAGCATTCAAGGTCATTTTCTTGAGTTATCAGCGATTCAGAAATGGAAAATGCCATTTTGACAGAGTGCCACCCCCTCCCCTTTTTGCCCACTCAATCTTTCCTAAATAGGTTATAACCATTGATTTTAACATTCAATTGTGTGGAGCATCCCACCAGTTTTCATTACTCCTGCTAGATTGAATTTATGCTCATAAATGAGCAATTCCAATTCATTGTTTGTTACCCAGGCTCCTAGCATCAGCGTATAGGCAATTTAATAATACCTTCTCTTCCTGCCCTTCAGTTCCTTGATTGAGTTTTGTTCTCAACTTCTTGATTTTGTGCTAACTCAGTGTTCACATCTTCTGTCTTTTTACCTTCCCCTTTTGTTGTTAGTTTAACCCCCTCCTGAGTACTCTATCCAGCAAGTCCTGGAGGAGATTGGTTCCCCTTCTATTGAAATGGAGACATCCAAAAAACATGGTCCAGTCTCCTAAGGAAGATGGATCAATGTTCCCCAAACCCTCCATCACCACTTACCTAGCCAGCCATTTGCTTCAAGAATATTCTGTCTTCCTTTGTTCTTGGGACAGGAATGATCTCAGAGAAGATTGCTTGAACATCCTTCTCCTTCAGCCTGCTTCCAATTTCTCTGAAGTCATGTTATCTGTGAAATATCCTGCAAAGGAGTGTCATTAGTGCCAACATGAGCCACCACCAGTGGGTCCTCGGCCAGATTCCTTGAGCCTATCTAGTCTTAGAAATCTTGTCTTGGCTTTGTGGAGGTGCACTGGCCTGTCGTCCACCTGTCACTTGCAGAATGGAATTCTCATTCTTCTGAGTACTGAACCTCCAACAAGGATCAGCTGTCTTTTCTAGATGGCTTTAGAGCTCTTTACAGGCCAGCTTGCTTTTCTTACCTGTTGGGCTGCACTGACATCCACAGGTGTGTCCTGTACATCTCTTCATTCCCTTGGACTGCTGGATCTTGAGTGGTATCGTTCATAGTTTCCACACTAAGGACCAGCTATTGACTTGAAACTCTTATTGGTGTGGAATTCCTGTTTTTTTTTTCTCTGCCTAGTCATGCTCGCGTGACTCCGTCTGTGCAGGCAGCTGCTGTGACCACCTTCTGTTGGTGGTTACGAAGTACCAGACTGCCTCTTTGACGCCCTCTCTTACGGGTTCTCTAGTGGCCAGCTTCATTCTTCACTGAACCTGGGGGACTGGCGTTTCCCAAATCTTGTTTAGAAGCTTCTCTTGATTCTCAGGAATCTTCTGTTCCTGCAGGGTCACCTACTTGCATTTCATGCACAGAAAATCCCTCTTGCTTTCAGGAAGGAAAGAATATGCCTTTGCACTGCAGTGCAACACCACCATTCTGTTGCTGGTCATCACAATATCCCTGAACCTAGAAGGAAAGCCTCCCCTGCTCCATGAGAATTTCCTGTTCACTGCCTCTGGCTGCAGCTCGTGCTCACCTGGCAAGTGGCTTGCTCTTGGCTGAGCTCAGCCCCTCTTCACACACGGAGGAGCAGTTCACCATTCAGACTTCAGACAGCAGTGCTGAGCAAAGCTCCAAGGACTGGATGCTGAGCCTTTAAGAACATCCTGATCAAAGCTCCAAGGGAGCGTATGGCAGGTGGAGAGCTGGCTGTGGGAGGGGCTGGCATGCAGGGTGCTGGCTGTGGGGCAAGAGAGCTGTAGGGGGGCACACTGTGGGAAGGCACTACCCCTGGGAAGAGCTGAAACTGTGGGAGGGGCTGCTTCCAGGGGCTGCCCTGCTGCCCCTTTCAGGGCAGGAGCAGATCTGAGGCAGTCCTCTTCCCACCTGACACCCCCAGGGAATTTTCAGCATCATGCAGCAGGCCCACATAGCCTGGGGCCTCTGAACATCTAATAGCCATATGATATAGAGGAAGGCCACCGAGTCCAGCTAAACCCTCAGTCTCTGCTATCTAAGAACACTCCATTCCTCTCTACTGACTGAACCTGGTACACCCCCCCCCGGGGGGGGTCTGTTTAACTCCACAGCCCTGGATGGCAAGGGCCACTTCCAATTTGCCTGGCTAGTAAGCCTCTTTGGGGCCAGACATTCTGCAAAGCAAAGGTGCTGCAAGGTGGACATGATTTGACCCAGTGCCACTGTGGGGAGCACCTCTGCTAGTTCCTTGCTAAGGCCCCTATCACCCTGTTAACAACCATCCCCAGCTGGGCTCCTGTCATAGATCTGCAGGTCAGTGCCATGGTCCTTATTCTAGAATGATGGCTAGGAAGAACCCCTACAGTGTGCCAGGCCCCCAGGCCCGTGGAGCTCAACCTTTTGCAGGTCATGACATGCTTGGTGGCCAGCCCACCCCCTCCCAGGTCAAATCCAGCCATCGCCACAACACACTTACCCCTGTGTGGCAATACAGTCATGTGTCCCAACTGCCCAAGGGGTCTCACTCTTCCTTTAGGAGGTAACACACATACCCGTGTCTCTTAGCCTGCCCTGGGAACAGAGACCCTTTCCACCCGCTGCATAACAGTGCAACATAGAGGAGAAACTGAGGCACAAACAGGACTCAAAAATATTCCCACTTCATCATACCAAAGTTGAGCCAGATGTCTGCATTTAATCCACTGAGCAGGGTGTTTCCTTTCCAGTACTCACTTGTCCATGGGTCATATCAGGCCTCCAGCAGCAGCTTTGCTGTGGCAGCCCAACCCTCTGATCAGAGCTCCAGGCAGTCACAGTGCTTCCACCTACTTCTTGTCACAGCTGGGGACAATCCTGCCAGATTCCCCTTCCCCATTTTTTTGGGGAGATGCTCAGAAACATGATCACCAATTGGTGCAATATCAGCTCCCACAGCCCCATGACTCATGCCCAGAGTGTCCCCTTCTCACCATACCCCTCTTTTGCTGAACCCAGAATTGCTGAGTCCTCACAGCCCTCACGCTGGTGGGTCACTGAGTTTGTTGCCATGGCCGCCTGGTCAGCAGGAGACCCAGTTCTCTTACTAGTCATCTGGCCCAAGGGGCCTGTGCACATCCAACAGGCTCAGAGTGAACCAGGGCATTGCATCCTGGGGTGGCCCTGCTGTGGGGCAGGGGAGGCTAGCCTCTCAGCTCCAGTGAGATGCTAGAGACACATACCAGATGCATCCACCTCCTGTCAGCCACTTGCTGATGAGCAGAATGAAAGCATATACTGCAGCCTTCCCTACATGGGTAGTCACCCCCAGCCCCTAGTCTCCAGTCCAAAGCCCCATGAGGGCAACTAAAGGATCTGACATGAGGAGCACCTCAAAGCTGACCCCTCACCTCTGACACTGCTTACCACACCATCCTTGGCTAAAGTTCCAGACCATAACAGGAGCCTGTGGAGCAAGATCAGTTCACTGCCTGGCACCTCTTTGAAGGTGAGCATGGTGCAGCAGGGCTGCCTCTTGGATGGTGGCCTCCTCTCCTACCTTGGCCCTTGGATCAGGTCAGTTCCCAATCTCACCTCTTCAAGGCCATTCCCTAAACCACAGCCAGAGACTCAGCACAATCAGACAGGGGCAGTAGATGACAGTGGGAAATGCCTCCCTTTCAGGGGCCACTGGAAGCTGGTCTTCTCTTCCCCCAGGGAGGGATCTTCAGGAGCTGCAAACGGGAGAGCTCCTGCCTTCCCTTAGGAGGGAGGGGGCAGAGAGAGGAAGAACCTTTCTTTCCTGGCCTGCCCACAGGTGAGCTGTTCTGCTCCCTTTCAATCCCTCCTCTGGCCCAGCTTCTCTTGAGGGTGTGGCAGGGCCGGCTGAGCCCAGAGTGGATTGTTGGCCAGCATAGGGTTTGCAGATTGCTCCCACTACTGGGGGCAAAAGCCAGGAATGTGGTGAGCATTTCAGCTCTACACTAAGTGTAGAAGGCATACTGCTTGAGTCAGGTACCAGCCAGAGGTTTGTGTCCATGCATTCAGCCACCTCCAGGGCAGGAGTTTAACACCTGGGGGGGGGGGGGGGGGGAGGCGGGCAGTGAGGATTTAGTGCCTCGGAGGGAAGTGTGCCAGGGCAGCAAGAATTAAAACATGGGGGAAGAGGGAGCTGGTATCACCCATACCAGGGCAGTGGGGATTAAACACTGGGGAGAAAAGCTGGGTGTAGCAATGACAGCTGAAATGCCCCTGGGCTCAGGGTTGGAGCATTCCTGCACATGGGAATTACTGACCCCTTCCTGGGATTCCTTGGAGAGAGCACAGCTGATCCTGGCCATGCTTGTCCTTGATGCTGCAGGAAGTACCACATGGTGAGTTTCATTCCTGAATCGGGTGGCTCTGAGAAATTAAAGTTTTACACTCCTGCCTGCAGCCTTCCTACCATGTGCTTGCTCTGGACTGCCCCAGCCATCACAAGCAGGCGTTCACAAAGGTAGAGACCCAACAGCTTCTGGCTAGACTTGAGAACACATTGATTGCCAGGCTGGAGCAGAGCAGGCACTACCTAAGCCAGGCTGGCCCGACCTGCTGCTTCTAAGGAATTGGGCCAAAAGCCCCACAGTGGAAGGTGCCTGCACCAGAAGTCACTCTCTCTAGCCCCTTCTGTTGGCAGCTGACTGCAGCCCTGCAGGGGAAGCGATTGTCCCTTCTAAAGCTTTCATTTATTCTTTACAGTTTTCTCTGTCTCTTCTTGGCTCACCAATACATTGTGGCAGTGAGTTACACCCACTAAGTGTGTGGCAAGATGAATAGGTCATGCCCCAAAAAACGCATGTCTTGAACTCACTGTGGATAGTTCTCAGAGAACATCCACTTATTGTGCAGCAGCAGTCAAAACAGTTAACAACATTAGGAATCATTAGGAAAGGGACAGATAAGACAGAAAATACTCTATTGCCTCTCTATAAATCCATGGTATGCCTTCCTCTTGAACACACTGTGCACAGCTCATCACACCACCTCAAACAAGATATATAGGAACTGGAAAAAGGTACAAAAAAGGGCAACTAAAATGATCAAATGTTTGAAAAGCTTCTGTATGAGAATTAAAAAGATTGGGACTTTTCAGCTTGGAAAAAGAGACAGACTAAGGAAGGAAATGATGGAGGTCTATAAATCATGACTGGTGTGGAGAAAGTAAAAAAGGAAGTGTTATTTAGTCCTTCTCATAACACATAAGCTAACAGTCACCAAATGAAATCAATATGCAGCAGGTGTAAAATGATCGTAAGTGGTTTTTCATACAGTGCACAGTCAGCCAATGGAACTCCTGGCCATAAGATATTGTGAAGGACAAGGCTATGCCCAGGTTTAAAAAAAAAAAAAAAAAAAAAGCTAAGTTCATAGATGATAGGTCCATCAATGGCTATTTGCCAGAATAAGCAGGGATTGCTGTTTGCCAGAGGCTGGAACGGGCCTACTGGGGGGAAAAATTTCTGGTAGCAAGGAGTCTTTAGTAGGGCAAAGGCAGCACGAGATCAATGGATGGAAGCTGAAGCCAGAGAAATTCAGACCATAAGGCCCCAATTTGTGGCTTTTTTTTTTTTTTTTTAAATTACTGGGAGTTATAAAACTCATGCTACTTTGCACACAATTGGAGAGGAGGGAATGGAAGGCTAGATCCCCCTGGTGCCTTCTACTGTCCTGCACTATTAAAATATTTCAAATGCACAGGCAAGACATGCTTTGGAGTCTACAGTATGGTACATTCTCCTATGGCTCGAGGGGGTGGAGGGAAGAGGCAATACACACAAAATGCCATTTAGCCTCAGAAAAAGTGCACTGTACCTGTAAAACAGGTGACTGTGAACTCTCCTCTTCTACTAGCTGTTGCTTCTATGTACCTGTTGGTCCTTACTACTGACCAACAGCCTTGAGGGAGGCAATTGCTCTTCCTCTCTGAGAGAGAAGGTAAACTGAGGTTGCACAAGACCACTGCAGGCACAGCTAGGACTAAAAGTCAGGATTCATCCACTTACCCCCAAGTTTCAGACAACCTGAAGCCAAGCTCTTGACCAGCTTGTCTGTAACCACTAGACCACAAAGCCCTTCCCAGTGTCAGGAATAGATTGCCGGAGTCCCAATTACCACCATTCTACTGCTGTTTAGGAAACAAACAGTGCCCCTGTGCAAGAGGTGTTCACTCAAAGGGCAGAGGGCCACAGCTGACCTGTGTGTAATCCCCTGCTGCAGGAACATAAGTGGTTATGGCTTCTTGAGAAAAAATGTTGTTTTTTCTCATATTTTGAAAGTTAAAGCTGAATGTATTTCAAAGAGAATTCTCTCCCCTCCAGACATGGGCTGCATTAGCACTTATGTCATGGGCCTGAGTCAAGCTCACCTCTAGCAAAGCCAGCAAGAGATCACAGCCCACCAATGCACCAACCCTGCATGCTGCTGAAAGTGTGGGCCATGGCTTGGTGCAGAAAGGCTGCTCCAGGACCACTACCCCCAGCCAGTGCTGAAATCTAACTGGCCTGGCCCAGCAACCAGTGGCCTAGGATGGATTTTTTGTGTTGCAAATATGGAAGGGCACTGCAGACAGAGAAGGGATGGTGCCATAGCTCAGTGAACAGCCTGGGAGCCAACAGCCATAGGGGAGATGGTTGAATTTGGCCTGGGGAGATTAGGCTGGTGTAACCTGTAGAGTCACAACTCACCAAAGGTTGAGAATCATTGATTTAGACCATAAGAACAGTCATACAGGTTGGACCAATGGCCCACCCAGCCAATGACAGTCTCCAACAGTGGCAAACACCAGATGAATCAGAGGGAAGCAATAGAACAGGGCAATCATCGGATGAGCCCTCCTGTCACCACATTCCAACTTCTGGCAGTCACAGGCTATGGAACACTCAGAGCACGGAGTTACTTTTGTGACCATCTTAGCTCACAGCTATTGATGGACCTAAACTCCAGGAACTTAGCTAGCTCTTGCTTTTACACTTTTGGTCTTCACCTCATCCAACAATGAGCTCCACAGGTTGGCTATGTGCTGTGTAAGTATTTCCTTATGTTTGTTTTAAACCCACTGCCTATTGATTTCATGAGATGACCCCTTGTTCGTGTGTTACGTGAAGGGGTAACTAACACCTCCTCATTCAGTTTCTTCTCATCAGTCAATTTTATAAACTTGCTGGGGAGTGAGACTGTCCTTGCAGTTCTGCTGTAGTGTGGCTGTTTTTTTCCCCACCCTATGATAAGAGTTCCATTTGGATTTGAGACTTACCGTTTTCCCTCTACTGGCTGAAGTTTCATTAAGACAGAGTGGTGTTACAGAGTTCAACTTTGACCACAGGTGGAGTACTAGCCGTGGGGTGCCTAGGTAATGCAGGATCAATTTAGTACAATCTGCATAATTCTTCCTTCCAGTTTTTCCCCTCATGTCCCTGCAAAGCTCTCTCCTCTTCTGATTCTGTCTGCAAAGCATAGAAGTACTTGTCTGAAATACAGAGGTCCCCTCATTTGACTTCCCTGATGTGTGGGCTCAGTAGTATAGAGATGGTCAAGCTGGGTCAGAACTTTATTCTGCTCAGATTCTGCCTAAATGGATGGACACAGTCCTTGGTTCCAATGCTAAAGGGCAGAGATGCAGGACAGACTTGAGCCATTCAGGAAGTGGGGATGCTGGCTGTAGCCAGTCTAAAGTCCAATTGGCCATCAGACCTCGCTAAAATCCCAAAGTCAGATATCCACCCAAAAAGCTGGCTGCAGGCCCCACCAACCCAAATGTCACGTGTCTTTCCGGAAGGGCAGTCTGCGCTTGTCCTTAATGGCGTTCCTCTTCCTCTTCTTGCTTAAGAAGCTCTCCAGCTTCCCACTCCCCTTCAGCTCTTCGTACTTCTCAGCCAGCTCCAATTCTCTCTTTGCAGCTGTGGATTAACAAGGAGTATTTTATGCCCTTCAAGCACAACCCTCTCAGCACCAGCTTCTGTTATCTCCCCCCCCCTCTACACACCGCTCACTAGCCCTGGCTGATGACTCCACCCTCTCATCTTTCAAGTCCCTTTTGACACTGATGCTTCTTCCTGACAGCTCACAACCCTTTTGTACCTCCATGACCATGCTGGATGCATGCAAAACCCAGGAGCAGCATGCTGCCCCACTTGGCCACCATCCTGCCTCCACACTTTGGGATTATGCTGGTCATAGCAGAACTACAATTATGCCCAGAGCCCCCCGCTGACTGACATCAGGGCTCCACTGTGCAGGTGCCATACATACATCTCTGTTTGTTCAGCCTCTGCCCCAAAGAGCTCGCCATTTAAATAGATAACTACTAGCCCCATGGCACATGGGGTCAGCAACGGGGCAGGGAGCTCTGATGGATTTCCTGGATCCCAGAAAAAAGCCTCATCTATGGGGTCTTCTTCCTCTCAGGCCTCCTGCATAAAGACTGTGGGTAACACTGCAAGAATACCTTGCATCCTATTGCCTTGGGCCGAGGCTCAGGCCCAGGCGTCAAGGCCACTCTGGAAGGTACAAACACCCTTTGGTCTAGCATGCTTTGCACAATGCAAGTGCTGGGGAATCCCAATGCTTGTTCTACTCTTCCTGGGCAGCCTCTAATAGCACTGCTGACAGGTTCATCCCACCTATGCTAACAGTTAAGCCATGGGGGATCCGGTGTGATGGTATTTATCAAATAAGATTTTTCAATCTGCTCGTTAGCAGAAGGGCCCATACAGTAATGGCAGCAGGTGTATTTCCTGGTGTAAATCAAGTAGCAGCATCTTGAACATACATTTCTTTAGGAAGAAGGGCTTCCTTCCTAGCTGGGCCTGCTCCCTCTGGTCTCTCTTCAAGGCCAGCTCCTTCTCTCTCTGTCTCTGCCGCTGCTTTTCCGCCTCCTCCTGCTGTGTCTGGGAAGCCAAAAGTGGAGCATGTCACAGACTGTCTAGGCTGTCCTCAGGCCAGACCTCCTCTGTGTCTCATTAGCCACAGTGGAGCCTGACAGCCTCAGCCATCTCCCATGGGTGCAGTGAGCTGAAGACACTAACTCACCATGCGCTTTAGGAGCTGCTGCAGTTTCTCCCGCTGCTCCGCATTCCGGCTTTTCTTCAGCTGCTTTTGAACGATCTACAGGAAAGTGCAACATACACTGAATGAGTCCTGCTGCAGGTCATGTCTCCTGCTGAGGTCTGCATGAAGGGACCCTGTGAAGCAGACCCCACTGAAGGAGACTTTCTGCCCCAAAGAACATATTGTCACCTCTTTCTCTCTCTTCTTGAGAGTGTTCAGGAAACTGTAGGTTTTCTCAAACACTTCTGGGTTGTACTCGCCAGAGAGGTCATCAAAGCGGGGGTCCCTCTGCACCTGTAAAGAATGGGGTGATTACAGCCATGAACAGAACTAATGCCTGAATGCAGCTTGCCTGTCCTCTCTAACTCAGGACAGTCATACCTCCTGGTATTGGCCAGGGGAACCTCAATTTTTTTTTTTTTTTTTTTTTGCTGGGACCCCATTTGAAAATATTTCAGGCTGTGACAACTTCTCCCTCCAAAAGTCATGACCTCCCTTCCGCATGGCCCACCACCCTTATTAGTACAGGCACAGGTGATCTTGGGAGGTGGGAGGAAGGAGTGTGGGCATTGCCCAGGGCCCTACGAGTTGGGGGAGCCCTGTGCTGTGAAGGCAGGGGGGCTCACAGTGAGGCAGGCTTGCCAGTGGGGGCACTGGCAGCAGGGCCAGTTTGCTGGCAGGGGGTCCCAGTGGGGGGAGGGAGGATAGGAGGCCTGGGGTAGGGTGGTTAGCCGGGGGCCCATGGTGAGGCAAGGTAAAACAGTCAATGATGGGGCCTGCCCTCACGGTGTGGGGGGGCATATCCTTGACTTTTGCTCAGGGTCCTGGATTCGTCCCTAAGACTAAGACCATGCCTAGGCAGAGGGGGTGACAGCTCAGGACTCCCCAAATAACCTCACAATCCCATGAGGGGGTTATGACCCACAGTCTGGGAACCACTGGAATAGGTTATTTAATATTTTTTCAATGATTGGAAGAAAACAAAAGTCAATGTTAAAGTGTGCAGATACACAAAGACGACGACAGGTCACTACTACGAAACAATATGGACCACTCAGTAAGCTGGGCACAAGCAAACAACATGTATTTTAATGCAGACAAATGTAAAGTCATACCTCTAAGAACAAAGGATTCAGGCCATACCTACAAGATGCATGCCCCTATCCTGGGAAGCAGGACTCTGAAAACAAGCTGAGGTCATGGACAGAATCAGCTGTAACAAACGCAATCTTAGTATGACTCAGGCAAGACATTTTGCATAGGGAGAGAAATATGACTCCCACAGTGCAAGGCACTGGTTGGACCTCATTTGGAATTCTGGTCACTCAATCATTCTTGAGGCTGTTCTTTGAACCTTCTTCAATTTATCAACTTCCTTCTTGAACTCTGGACACCAGAACCAGACACAGTATCCCAGCAACGACTGCACCAGTGCTGAACAGAGATAAAATTACCTCTACTCCTACTCTAGATTCCCCTGTTTACATGTCCCAAGATTACACGAATCCTTTTGGGCATTGCATTGCACCAGGAGCTCATTTTCAGCTGACTGCCCACCATGACCCCAAATGCTTTTCAGGGTCACTACTGCCAAAGATACAGGATAGACATGTCTAAGTATGACCTACATTCTTTGTTCCTAAATGCATACATTAGCTATTTTGAAATGCATATTGTTGATTTCAGACCAGCTTACCAAGTGATCCAGAAGTGACTTGGCCTCTTCATTATTTACAAAGCCACCAAACCTTATCAGCAGTGTGTTTGTTTTCTTCCAGGTCATTAAGATAGATTTTTAACAGCACTGGGCCAATATGATCCCTGTGAGACCCCAATAGATGCACAGCCACTTGATAAGGCATCCCTGCTTACAATTACATTTTGAGACCGGACAGTTAAGTTGTAGCAGATTCTCTATCACCTGCAATTTTTAAATCACAATTGATGTTTTTCTAAATGCTCTCCTCTAGTTGAAACAAGAAGTGGATCATGGAGATCCTCCTGTGTCTGTTAGGAAGGAGGTCAGATTGGATGATCAGAGTGGTCCCCTTTGGCCTTAGAATCCAGACACCTAGGACTATTTGGAGCTGCAACATTTCCTTCATGTAAAAGCAGCACCAAATTCTGCTGTACTCACAAGGGGACACTGCTTACAGACTGCTCCCTGACTCCCACAGAAGCGTGCTGGTCTAAGCCTTTTCCCAGACAACCACCTGGGCCTCACTGCCTTCAGCTGCCCCTTTATGCTGTCTCTGTCATGTGCATCTTGTGTCCCTCCTCTACCCCCCCCCCCACAGCAGAACTGGCCACTAACCTGGGAAAGACCACTTACTTTCTTTTTAACAGAGACCACTTGTCGGAGAAACGGGACCGGTTTCTTGGCAGAAATCTCCAGTGGCCTGTGATGGAAAAAAGCACACATTACACAAAGAAAGGAGGAGACCATGTCAGACTATCATTGCTGAGTCTATTACCACTGAGCACAGAGAAAGACCACTCCTCCAGAAAAATGAGGCAGCTTGTTCCATGCAGTTCATTCACCACTAGCATGTCTCACACACATGCCCTGAGACCACCATCCCAGCCAGAGCATGAGAACGCCCTGTAGTAAAATTTCCAGGGCATTGTCCAGTCTTATTTTAAAATATATCTTAAGTGATAGAGCTTCTACAGCTCCCCTAGAAACAACATGAAATGATTTATTGCTCAATTACCTGACCGTCTGCTTTGCTTAATTGCATCCCATTACACCAACACCTTAGGCATGGCCCTCGTACATCACATTAAATAATTCCTCTTCCTCCTTAGCATTCTCAGTCATTAAGTAACACCCCTCTGCTCTTGGCCCAATACTATTCAGTATCGATCAATGAAGAGGATGACAAATCACTGCTGGTAAATTCTGCAGATAACAGAAACTGGCAGCATGGCAAATAACAGGGACAGACAGGTCTGCTCTACGAAGTTATCTAGATTCTGTGAGGGGCAGGGCTCATTAGATCATGCTTTTTTAATATAGCCAAATGCAAGGTCAGACACCTAGGAACCCTCAGTGCAGGTCACACTTACAGGATGATGGTCTGTATCCCGGAAAGAGACTCTGAAAAGGACAGAGTGGCTTGGTAGGAACAAATTGAACATGAACATCCACTGCAATGCCATTGCTAAAAGTAGAGCACAACCCTTGGATATAATACGAGGGAATACAGGATAGAAGCAAAGACCGGTGGTATTACCAATGTGAGATTGTTACTGAATGCTGCATTCAATTCTGGTATCTGCATCTTTAAAAAAATCAGAAAGGGTTCAGAAAAACCCCATAAAAGACCTGTTAAAGTCTGAAAAACCTGCCCTACAGAAAAAATTAAAGCAGCTGAATCTATTTAAGAAGTGACAATTATAGTTTTTAACAGCCTATATGGAAAGAAGATTTGATAGCAGTAGGCTTTTTACCCTAGCAAATGAAGAGCCAAAGACTGGAAACTAAAGCTATAAATTCAGACTAGAAACAAGGCACATTTGTAACAGTGAGGGTGATTAATCCACTGGAACAACTTACCAAGGGATGTGATGGAACCTCCATTACTTGGAGGTTTTTAAAACAAGACAATGACTTTCTACAAAAACATGCTTAGCTCAACCATAAGTTACATGTTTGATGCAGGACTTGAGGGAGTTCTTCTGGCCTGTGCTATGTATATCAGACTAGATCAGAATAGTCCCTTTTCATTTTAGCATTTATAAAAGTATTTGTAGACTCTGGTTTCTTGCTCTCCTAAACATAGTTAGTTAGATGTTAATTCAGGTACATACAACTCTTGTAACCTGTGCTCATAAAAGTATTCATCAGAACACTCCTCCAGACCCTCACTATTTTTACTGCTTTTCTTTAAATTCTTTTTTTTTCCTGGTAAAAAGGTGCTTAGGGCTGAATCAGTTATTCTTAGTCCCACCAGAGCTGTATAGAGAGGGCCACAGGCTCAACAGAGAATTAGCTAAGTTCACAAAGGATAAGTCCAGCAGTAGCTATAAGCCAAGCTGGTCATGTTCTGGGTGTGCATAAATCTCAGACAGCCAGAACCTGGGACTGGACAACAAGGGATGATTTATTCACTCCTTCTGAAACATGTGTCATCAGCCAATGTTGGAACACAGGACACTGGCCTGTCTATTAGGACAACTAGTCCAACACACTATGACCATTCTTATATTCTCCCTGCTGTTTACTTTGTGTATGCAGTCCAAAAAACACTAATTTTGCTTATATCTCATATTAAAGCCTCATTTCACATTAGCTAATGCCTCAAGACATTTTCATTGTTTCTGCTTAACTGATTTTGGAGAAAATAATCCAAAATTCCTCTCTCATTTTGCTGTTTCCTGATCTTTTTAAAAATCACCTTTGGTCCCTGTCTCTCTTCTATCCTCACTGGTCACTGAGGTTCCCCCACATTTCATTATCAGCAGCAAATTACATGAGTGTTTAGTTTCCCTGAAGATGCTTGTAAACTAGACTGGATATAGCCCAATTCCAGTAGCATCTTCTACCAGAGACCTCCCCTCAATGTCTTATGTTGCCATGTACCATTACCCTTTGAAAAATATCTGGAAGACTGTAAACAATCTGTGCATGCCACAGCAAGGTCAGATTTTGAGAGACAGCATCAAATGCTTTCCTGAAGTCCAAAATGACATTCACTTTCAGCCACGAATCTAACAAGTCGTGTCAATTTTGATTCACTGCAGCTCAGACAGCACTTCCCCCCCACAAAGCAGAGATATGATTAGGAGCTATTCACAAGAAATGAGGATACAAACAACAAGGACGGCACAGGGAAAAAGTAGCAGCCCATGCAGTGCCAGACAATCAGGAGGTTTACTGATGTATCTCTGTGCGTGATGGACAACAGAAAGAAAATCATCTCCCTGCTGGAAGAATGAAGGACATCTTCCATCTGTTTTCTATCAAATTCAAACATTTCCTAGCCAGAAGCAATACAAGAGAGGAAGGCCCCAAGCCTCTCCTGTGACAGTGCTGTGGTAGGAATAACAACACTATCTTCACTGCCAGCACTGAGCCCCTTACCATGCTGGTGCCCCAGCAGCTTCCTAAAGAGACCTCCCCACTTTCTCTCTTCTACACAGTAGCTTCTGGCGAGTTTTTCTAGCCCTTCTCAGGGTGTTTCTTTGTATTTCTGTAACAGGTGATTTGGCAGGGGCTGCCACCCTTTGGACAAGGCACAGCACTTCATTCTACAATGCTTTACTGTACTCAACACAATTCTGAGGGATTTCTCTGGCAGACCTTTTAGAAAGGTTCCTTTCAAAACACAGACATACAGAAGGACTTCAGCAGCCTTGGGGGCTTTTATGTGAAACATTTCTCAAAAGGCTTGAGAGAGTTAAAAATAACTAGAGATAAATACTCCATAATAGCTGAGGCACAGATATTTTATAAGACTTACTGGATTGTTGGTAAAGCTCCAAGATCATCAGGTAGAAGGCAAAAGAGAAGCACAAAACATTCTCACCATTTTTGTAATTTAGAACAGAGGTTTTCAACTTAGATTTAGAAACAGATGAGAAAATGCTGATGAAACAGAGCAGGGAGGCAGTCTTTGAATCACTTTGCATATGACACATGGACTGAGATCTGGCTTCAGGAGCACAAACAACAGGTAATTACAGAAGGTAATATATAAAGTTGGGGGAGGCATTTGGTGAGGGATTGCAGCAATCTGTGTTAGGTCTGGTCTTATTTTATACCTCTATTAGTCATCCCATTAATGACATTCTCAGAATATATTCAGTTGGGAGGAGCTGTGAACACCAGCGCTGATAAATATGGACAAGAATAAACAAGGGGAAATTAAACTTGGAAAAAATAAGATAAGAGATGGCTGCAGAGAAGAAAAAGGCAATTTTGTGCTACATCTGGCCATGGAGCAGGGAGAGGTATCTCCTCTTCATAAAGAACTAATTGCACCTGGAATAATATGTCCAGCGTGGGCACCTCCTTACCAGAAAGATATGGACAAGCTAGGTGGTGTTCAGAAAAGAGGAAGAAGAATGGCTCAGGGGCTGAAAGGACTGAATTGAAATTTAAAAAGAATTATGGACAGCTCAGAAGAGACAAAAGGTGCATGCGGGATGTGTTAAAAGCATCTCAATCTGATGGGATGCAAAGTACCTGTAGCAAGGACATCAGAGATGAAGCAGGACGAGTGTTTCAGCAGAAAGTGCTAATTACGAATCAAGTTATCTTAACAAATGCCTTTATTTATCGGCACTCTGATAATTCAGTCATGGATAGCAAGTTCCAAAGGGAGGGACCCTTCCTAGAGGAAACATTATGACAAAGGATCACTTTTCTGTGGCCTGTTAGAGGGGTCTGAACCACCTGCCTAGCCCAGAGGACACTCCGAGGGGCTCTCACCACACTTGCACTGGATCCCAGGCAGTGCAGACATGTACTTCTGTCTGCAGAGAAAGGGCTCTACAACACTTTTACCCCTGTTTGCTTGGCCGTTGCTTTGTCCTAAGTTTAGTATGGTTCAATGGCTTCGTCCCACTAATCATCCGTTGATATGCTTTGGTTCCAATCCTGTTCCGCAGCTCCAGCAGCTCCTCAAAAGACATTAAGGATAGCTCTGGGAAAGAGAAAAAGAGGAACGCTCAGTGTCACAATAGCCAAACATGCACTTCCACCTCTACATTGTGAAGTTCAATGTGCTGGAATCTCCCCTGCACAAGAGATACAGGAACAGCTGCAGTGCTTCCACTCACAAAATGCTTTCACCCCCAAGCACAGAGACAGCCAAAAAGACAGTGTGACTTGCTGGCTTTCTCCTTCACAACCATACCATAAAGCATTACTATTCCCTCCCAAGACAGACTGTGAAGACCCCACCTTAGCTTCTCTTGCCCAAATCATCCCAGGCCACTCCAAGATATTCATTTGGTCTCTGAAGCACTCATTTGGATTCTACCAGTGAATGCCATGTTAACGTCTTTGCCAGTCTCTGAAGGGTAACCACCCATCCTGACCCTGGCTATGGTCAGATGCCCCAAAATCCTAGTCCTCTCCTTGCTCAGGGAGCTCAACTTGTTTTCCACACTGCTCTGGGGTCTTCTTTACACAGGAAATCATTTATCTTTGCATTGAATGATCACTCAGAAGAGTTAAGGGAAAGTTCTGGCAAGTCCATTCCATCTCAGAGTCAGAGATTAAGTCCCAGCCTCTAGCATCTACTCTGACCTCTGTCTATCACAGATCACCAGAAACCACCCAGTTGGTTCCATACCAAACCCAAGAACCAGGGCAGAACTGCCTCCTAGTGCACGTTTCCTAGAACTTCTAGTATAGGTTTAATGTCCCAGGTGATGCAGCCCCACACGAATCCACAGGCTAATACACTGCACTGAGAAATTTTCTTCTAACAGGACATAACAAGAAATCTGGTTTATATATATTTTTTAAAATCATGATTTCAGGTCCTACCCCACCAGATGCCCATTCAGTCCTTTTTGCGAACACATTTTCTACTTCACAATGTGTGGCTCTCTGCCCCTCACCCCTGTTGCTGTATAAGAAACCCACATAAACAAGGGAAATGGTAAACGATTAGCAAGAGTGCAAGCAAATACACATGGCACAGAAACAAATTAAAACAAGTCTCTCTCTAGTTTCCATCAGTGACAGTGATTTTACACATTACTTGCAACTACAGAATGTAACATTTTCAGACAGAAGTGTGATTTGTAGGTAGATATATGCCTGCTAGCTCTTTATTTCCAGTTACCACCCCAAACAGTTCCTCTTCCTCCTGCTGACACCTTTAAAAGAGTCAGCCACTTACTCTCCTCTTACCCCTTTTAATCCTTCATGATATTAAGTGTCCAGAACTAACACAATACTACTGATGCATGTGCAGTACTTCCCTACCCATGACAAAAAGCCTCTATGCACACAGTCCAAACAGTGCACTCCATGCTCAGACTGTCATACTGGATCAGACCATTGGTCATCAAGCCAGCTGTCCTGCCCCTGGCAATCCCCAATACCTTCTGCTTCAGAAGGCAAAAAACCATAAAGCCGGTCAACTGCATGTAAATTCCTGCCTGATCCCATTATCAGCCGACATCCTGAAGCAGAAGATTTTATTAGAGTCAATGTCTTTATTGAAGTAGAATCTCTCCTCTATGCCACTGTTCAAGGTGACTGCACCTGTACCCCCCCCCCTTCATGACCCAGCAATGGCATCCACTCTACATTCCTCAGCTGTCACCTCCCTAGGGTAGAAATCTTTCTTTCCTAACCAGGGGTTTCCCAGGACACACAGCTCCCTAACCTACACTGGGAGTTGCTCAGGAAGTCTGGCCCTCAGCTCTGCTTTCTCCTCAAAGCCTATAATCAGTATAATTTTCTAGTTACAAGGCACCAGACAGAGCCCTACAGCAGGACTGGTATGTCTTGGGACCCACAGGATCCACTCCCATAACAGGAGCAGGTAAAATGTACTTTACTGTTTCTGCCTTCCCAATCCCTCCCACAATAAACTACAGTAATTTGCAGGGAAAAATTAAATGTAGTCTGTTTACCATGTAAAAATGGTGTCTGAATTCCATTTATACAATATACTAACTGATCATTGGAGGTTTTCTTGATGTAGCAAATGCGAATCTGTTCCTCTTGTGAGACCTATGATTTTTGCAAGGGGGGGGGAGGGAAAAAATGAAAGATATAACATGAGAGCAGGTGGGAGTGGATTGCCGGGCCGCACAGGAGCAGGATTATAAAAGCAATCCTATGCAGGACTCTAGTACCCAGCTCTTCCTAAACAAGCACATTTCTTCTTACAGTAAAAGCATTACAGAGAAAACATTGAACCAATAATAGAAGCTGAATGCATGCTAAGACGCTTAAGAGAGACCACCTCAACTCCAACAGCACTCTAACAGGAACCAGTCCCTCAAACCCCACCCAGAGGGTGGAGGGGCTTCTAGGGCTACAAGTTCGTAACACCTTTTACCCAGAACAAGAACTCTTATTAATCTGCCAGTCACTCCATTGAATGGTTTGGGCTTTTGGATCTTACTCCCATGTAAACAAGTGATCAGCAGACAGACAAAGGTCCCCTCCTCAGGGCAAAGCTTCAAAATACTGGGTGCAGAGATGGGAATTAGTATTTCCCTCTCCCAGGTATTTTGTAACAAATCCATTTAACTTCATTTAGCCAAAAACTGCCTTCTTGTCTGGCATGCTGTTTAAAACAGCCCTATGATGTTCATAACACTTCCCAGGATCAGCCTCCAAAAGACATTACATACAATCCCACAATAATACATAAATATTTGCATTTGCAATACAACAAACTCCCAAAATATTTGAACTTAGCTCAATGTGGTGTAACAATTTGCAAGGTTTGTCCCAGGTATTGCAAGAAACTGTCTCAACTGCCACAAAATGTTCTAAATTTACTGGCCACTAGCTTGTCATTTGAGGTGGGATAACAGAACTACCATTACACAGTATACAGCTCAGACTCAGGACACAGAGGAGACAAAAAAAGAAGAAAAAAAAAGGAAGCATGAAGCAGCTCCACTATATAACCTACCTAGAGTCCTATGTCCCTGAACATGCTCTTCTTAAAGTTGTCTCTTATTTGGATTCCTGTGAATGTCCTTTACTGGCTTTCTTCCTACCTTTCATCATGCCCTTTTTTGACCTTCCAAATCCCACTCCACACACTGAATAATCTCTCCATCTCACTTATCAACACTCACCTAGTCCGAGGACTAAGACAGGTTTTAAAAACAAACCAAAAACCCCACATTGCTATGTCCCTTACAATTTAATCAAACCAAATTAGTTGGATTAGTCAAGACTAGTGAAGTCTCCAAGGCACAGAGAGACACGTAACCAAGCTAAGAGAATAGGCAGCATAACAACAAATTAAATTCAATATTGACAATTGTAAGACAATGCACACTGGAATGAATAATTTGAGCTATTTGTACACATTACTCACTGGGTTAACTGTAATCACACAGGGAAAAGGCAAGAGCAGCTGAGTGGAAGCTCAAGGAAAACCTCTGCAACCTATCTCAAAGGGCAAAGAAAAGGTTCAAATACATAAAGGAGGGGCTAAAAATAAGGTGCAAATTATTCTCATACCATTATATAAATCACTGGTACACCTGCACTTACAATACATGTTTCATTTTGGTCATCCATCCCCAAAACAATGTAGTAAAAAAGAGAGAGCTCATAGACAGGCAAAGAAAATGATTACCAGACATGGAATGGGCATGAAAAGATTGGGGCTGAGAGGTGATGAATATGGGAAACATGACTGAGATATACAAAATGAATGGTACAGTCAAGCTAGATCAGGAGCTCCTGCAGATGTAAATACACCATTATGACAACACAGTAAAATCATCTCCTTAAACGGCATGGAAATGTGGTCATCCTACTGAGGTCCAATCAGTGTGGGTGTAGACACCATGCAGCCTGCGTCAACCTAAAACTCCTCCAGCTGCTGTCCAACAATGCCCCACTTGCTGCAACTGTGACCTCTGCTAAGCATGCCTCTCCTGTTGTGACTAACCATGCCAGCTCTGGGTGCTCCTGCCTAGAGCAGACAGGAGGTACAGGATCTCCTAGGTCCGTCAGGAAAACAGCCCAGCTGTGGAAACATGGACATCTCTGAAAGGATCACCTGGGGGAGGCAGCTGAAGGGATCTGATAGTGTTCAGCAGCCATGCTGCATGAACAGGAAGGAACTACAGCAGATCCACCACAAGGAAAAGGAAGCGACGTCCAGTATGGGGATGCACTGTCCCATGTGATGTTTAAATTTATGGCACCTGGTCCAAAATCACCTGCAATTTCTCCTGGTTTCATTCATATGAGATGAGATGGTGGTACAACAAACAGGGAGAGCTAACTTGGCAGCCATGCAGAGGAGTTAGTTTATGTAAACAGGGATCTCTCTTGTATTCTCCTGAGAGATTTCAATGCAGCTTTCATGGAGATACCCTGCAATCCTCTCCCAAAGGTTTCCAAAGACAGCTGCTTTATTTCTTCCTCCATGTTAAGATGCTTTCCCACGCCACTCAAAATGAGTTCAGCTGGCACCAGTGCAGTGAATGGGTTAGCAATTCAAGACACCAGAAGCAGCTGAGCTCTCTCCACTCTCAGGAGTTAGAGCTCAGCTAAAACTCCACTGCCTATGGAAAACAGTGCTGGTAATCAGAACCACTGCCTTAGATATGTACACATGGAGTAAGGACAGACATTTTGTTGTTTCACACAGCCAAAACTCCTTCCCTCCCACCCTGGCAGGACACACAATGACGCCAGGGCTAGATAGTACAGCTGTGCAAAGGCGCTTTAAAACTGAAGCGTCAAACATACATTATATTTAAAGTTTTTATGTGATACAGGCAATGAGTTTTAAGACTTCTCTTTCCCATTCCATCCTTGCCGTAATGGTACATCTGCCTGTTTTTATTAACAGCTGGTGCCATTGCAGCCTTGAGGAGTGCCTGATCCTGTTGAGGATGAGAGAAAAGAGAACTAGACAGTCCATGTTTAGTGAGCTCTTGCACTGGATCGTGAGCAAAGAACCTGGAGGGCTGATGTGGCATCAGTGGGCAGGAGAAAGCGAGACGTCTCAGGCCTCGAGGTTCAATAGGCCCCCTGCTGCACTCTCCTCCTCCCCCCTGCCTTCAGCAGCAAACCAGCCGAGGGGTGGGAGTGTGGGGCCTGACCCTGGGCCAGCACCCCCCACAGGCTGATTGGCCCTGGTCCCCACCCACACCTAGGGACAGCCCCACATTATGGCTGCATCCAGACCCCTGCCACAGCTCCGCAGAGGCTGACCTGTGACAACTTTGCCTGGTGAATGAAATAAGCTTGTGCATGGGAACAGACAAATATTTGCTGCCTTTCCAATTTCACATTCCCATTCTGTTAATTTATATTTAAAGTTTACAGTCCAACCACATTGCCTGTTTTTTTACACTGATTACGCCATTCAATACTTTTTTGATTTTTTGTTAAATAATGACCTTTATTACTTCACAACACTAATCACTGAATGCACAGTGGTACTCAAAGGACACAGTCCTTCTAGATGTGGGGTCATTTGTAAATGTACAGTGAGCACCTTGTAATTCATAGCTGCAGTACAACACACAGTTATGGTTCTAAACGGCCAGCAAGCACTACACGCTCCTAGGAGCATCCAAAGCTTTGCCCACAGAACAGTCCAGCACAGGATACAAACGTGGGTGACCGTTAGAGTGCTCTTACAAAGCCGCCCTCATAATGGCTTGTGCAAGCTAAATTCTGTGAAAGCAGGACTGAATCAAGACTATGGATTCTTTTCCCATTACAAAGGGTAATTTGACTTCAGGCTTCCCATGGTTTGAGCCTGTAAACTGCTCTGATTTACTGTTACTTTATGACCTGATCCTATGTTTTACACCCCCTTGCATTTGGTTTCATTCCTTTCTGTAAGTTCACCCATCTTCGAAGCATCTGAGGAAGTGGGATCTTCTCCCAAGAAAGCTCATGCAAAAAATAAATCTGTTAGTCTTCAAGTGCCACACAACTCCTTGTTGTTTTTTTACTGGACTAGACTAACATGGCTATCCCTTTTAAAACTGGCTGTTCACAGCCACTCCACCTCAGCCCTCCACCCTGTTGGCAGCTTTTTTGCCTTTGCCTTACAAATATTATTCATGACACAGCAGGGAGCTAAAGCCATTGGGATATTTTTCTCATCCAATCTAGTGAGTAAACATGCCTGCATCTGTTCAATCTACCAAAAGGATATTCATCAACCCTTCTGCACCTGCTGAGACAGTAGCTAAATCTTTCCATGGAGCTGCTGAGGTGGCCAGCGTGTGGCTTCTCGGCAAGGAGAGCAGGGGTAAATTAAGACCCTGAAAATAATTACTGGCCCTTCCATATTGTCAGTAGTAATCTGCTGGCCCAGAAAGAATGCTACTGTCACAATCCTGTGTTCTTAAAGATGATAGAGGCATGCACCTTCCCTGACCAGCTCATGTGGATATGTGTGAAGCATCCTTGGTGAGTTACCATCTACATAATCAGGGGTCTCAAACATGCAGCCTGTGGGCCACGTGGCCCTTAAAGCTGTTTCCTGTGGCCTGCAACAACACAATTGTTACTGATATTTGCAATATTGTTGTACAAAAAAGTTTCAGTGTTGCAGCCATCGGACTAACGTGCTAGTCGTCATGCGGCCCTCTACTGGTCCTCATGTAGCCCTCATGGTGATTTGAGTTTGAGACCCCTGTACGTAACCATAGATGAGTAGCCTTTCTGGTTATGTACTCTATGGCAAAGAGGGCTGAGGCTAAAACAGGAATGTGTGCGTCATCATTCCCCCAACTTCAGTTTGGGAATCCCACTGCTCTAAATCCACCCACCACATCCTGTCCATTGCCCAGAGTCACTGTCCTGCATAGCAAGGGACAGTCAGTGGTCCTACACACTTGCACAGCAATGGCCTACACTATAGATTTCCAACCCCAAAATTTCCTGCTGTCCAGTAGCAATCTGGCCTTACAAGCATCCAGAATGAGATTGCTTTACAGCCCATGCCTACCTCTGGCCTGTTACTCCTCACAGAACTGTGTGCCCTGCTCACTTTTGACTCTTGTTGTCCTGTCTTCTCTCTCACTCTTGCCTGTGTGCCCTTTGTTCACACTGATAGTATATATCTTCACTCTCTTCCAGATGTCATTTTCTACCTGGCTTTCCAAAGCTGATTTCCATTCAAGGGCTGCCTACTCCTCCTGACGCCCTCTTCACACAATTCACTCAACTGATCCTCTTCCCCCACCACTCAAATATAATTAGGAACCATTAGGACAGGGATAGATCAGACAGAAGATATCATAATACCACTGCATAAATTCACGGTACGCCACACCTTGATTACTTTGTATAATTCTGGTTGCTACATCTCCAAAATATTAAATTGAAAAAAGTACACAGAAGGATAATGAAAAGTAGAATCACAGAATTGAAGGCCTGGTAGGGACCTCAAGAAGTCTGAGTCCAGCCCCCTGAACTCAAGTCAGGACCAAGCATCATCTAGACCAGTGGCCGTCAAAGTAGGGGCTTTGATCCAGTACTGAGTCGCAGACCCGAACAGACTGGGTTGCAGCACCCATGCTGCACCTGGGTGGGGGAGCAGCTGCCCCTTGCTCCCGAGCTGGCTGGCGCTGCTTCCCGGAGGCAAGGTGGCTGCACCTCGCTCCCCAGCCAGCTGGGCTCTGATCCTGGGGGTGCGGTGGGGTGGGGAGGGGAACCCCCCCCCACACACACACACAATGGAGGGGTCGCTGCATGGCAGAGGGGCCCAGAGCTGGGTCCTGGAAAAAAAATTAGTCTAGATCAGTGGTCGCCAATCTTGTCCATCCTGATCTTTAAAATCTCCAGTGATGGAAGTTCGACAACCTACCTAGGCAATTTATTCCAGTGCTTAACTAACATGACAATTAGCAAAAGCTTCCTAATGCCTAACTTAAACTGCCCTTGCTGCAACTTAAACCCATGGCCACTGAGGACAGGACAAGAGGAAAAGGAAGACAATTTTTCTCCCTACTTGTAACAAGTTTTTAATCACTCCCCACCCCATCTTCTTTTTTTCAGAGTAAAACTCAGTTGTTTTTTTTTCAATCTTCCCTCATAGGTTATATTTTCTCAACCATCAGTCATTTTTGTTGCTCTTTTCTGGACGTTCTCCAATTTATCCACATCTTTCCTGAAATATGGCACCCAGAACTGGCTGCCATACTCCAGTTGAGGCCTAACCAGCACAGAGTAAAGCAAAAGAGTTACTTCTTGCATCTTGCTTACAACACTTCTGCTAATAAATCTCAGAATGATGTTTGCTTTTTTGTGTTACACTGTTAACTTGCCTTTAGTTTGCGATCCACTATGGCCCCTAGGCCTCTTTCCGAAGTATTCCTTCCAAGGCAGTTGCCTCCAATTTCTCATGTGTTCAGCTAATTGATCCTTCCTGAGTGGAATGCTTTACATTTGTCCTACTGAATTTCACTCCATTTACTTCAGATCAGGTCTCCCAGTTTGTCCAGATCATTTGAATTTTAATCCTGTCCTCCAAAATGTTCCATACCCCTTCAATATGGGGGAGACTAAAAGACAGGGAATGTTCAGCTGGAAGAGATGACTGACAGGGGACATGACAGAGGTTTATAAAATCTTGAGTGGTGTGAAGAAAGTAAAGAAGTGTTATTTACTTCTTTCTGTAACACAAGAACTAGGGATTACCCCATACAATTAATAGACAGTAGGTTTAAAACTAACATAGGGAAGTATTCTTCACAACATACAGTCAACCCGTGGAACTCACAGCCAGTGGATGTTGTGAAGGCAAAAAATATTACCAAGTTAACAACCAAACTATTTACTCATACGCTTTCCCAGAGGACAGGTGGCTGTTAGCCAAGATGGCCAGGAATATAATCTCATGCTCAAGGTGTCCCTAAACCCCTGATTTCTAAAACCTAGGACTGCATGACACAATGTGGAGCTATACATAAATTCCTATATTCTGTTCACTGCCTCTAAAGGACATGTCACCGGCCACAGTCAGAAGACAGGATACTAAGCTAGATAGACCATTGGTCTGATGCAGTCTTCTTATGAGTGACCTTAACTATGAGATCACAAACTTTTTTATTCTGTAGCCCCAAGCACCACAATGCCTTTTAGGCTATTACTTCTCATATCTAACCATCATGTAAGTTATATCACAAAAGGAACTTGAGTGCCTCACAAATTCTAGGGCACCAAATAATCTGCTTTTCCCCCAATGGTGTTTTCTTAAGATTTGTTGCATTTCAGAGGGCTAGGTAGAAGAAGTGGATTTTACATTTCAGTTAGAAGGTAAAAGAGTAATGGTCATTCTGATTTGTGACTATCTCCTGTCTATTCACGTCCCAAAATCTCTTAGCATCGCTGCTACCCTGGTTTCTACCTTGCACTAGACATCTGTGTTTCTCATACCTTTTATTTTTGGTCACCTTTTTAATCTCTCTAGAGTCCCCCTTATGCTACTTATCTTTATAATGTTCATGCCATCTCCTAGTTCAATATCCCCGAAATTCAATATATGCTCACTATTCTATCTTTCAAGTCATTAATAAATAAGTTCAATAAAGCCTACCATCAGTCCCTGCCGAACTTATTAGATACCACCCCAACTCAGTATGTTAGTATTTACAACCAAGTTTTGTTTGTAGCAAATCAGCCAGGTTTCAATCCATGCACTCCAACCTTCCTTCCTAATCCCTCTCTTTTCCCTCTTCTCCATCTTTACACCTTTCTGCCTTCTGTAGCTTTTTCCGTGCAGCAATTCACAATTCCACAACCCATGGGCTTTTCTCCTTTCATGCCTCTGCTAAACTAATCAGGAACAAAACAGTCAGTACTCACATTTCATGGGTTTATAGATTCTAAAGCCAAAAGGGACAATCATGATCACTGAGTCTAACTTTCTGTATAACTCAAAGCCATAGAATTTCCTCAAAATAATTCCTACAGCAGAACTTTTAGAAGACTCTCTACTTAGCTTTAGTGTTAGTACTGCCATTAAATAAATGGACAGCAGAGAAGTTCACATAACTCAAAGGTACTATTTCAGATTCAGGAAGACAATCACACCTGTTTACCTCTCCTTCCCATTTGGAAAGTTATCAAATCTGAGTTTACTCTAAGACCTTCCCCCCCCCATTAAAACTTATTCTTCAGTCTAAAAATAAATATACCATGCACCCCCAAGGGAGCTGGGTGTTAACCACCACTGAATCATGTTTTACAGGTTATTTTCTTGCCCCATTATTTCATTAGACAAATTAAACGCATGGATAGCATTTGCCAGGAGCCCTTTTGAAGGCTAAGATTATATTTGCTTATACCACCCAAGTCCTTTGGAACCTTTCTAGTTTTCATAATTCATTACCTAACCCACATAGGAAGACTTCACAGACATAACTGTCCACTGTTCTCAGGCGTAGGCAGAATTTCAGCCTCAGCCCCAGCTCTTAAACTGAATGCTTCACATGGAGATTCAATAACTGAGGAAATCCAAGAGGTTTTCATTCTATAGATTTATCTGAGCTCTAACTTAAAGAGATCCGGCAAAAATCATAAGCCATCCTCCATCCCAAAGTCAACTCAAAGTCAGAGTGGGTGGTGAGGAAAGAATGGTGAATTAGAAGCTGACTAGATACTGCTATCAAATTCTTTAGTAGTTCAGCTCTAACCCATCCTTATGCCAATGTGGCAACATGTGCTACAAAAGACTTCCCAAGGTTTTGCCCATTTTTAAGTGGCTCAGATAATCTTCAAAGCATCTGAGGAAGTGAGATTTTCCTCCCACAAAAGCTCAAAGACTACAAAATTTATTTATTGCATAAGTGCCACCGGACTCCTTGCTTGTTTTTCAGATAATTCAGTTCCTTGATTTTCCTGAGACTACATCAAGGGTAGGCAACCCCTGGCACATGTGCCGACAAGGGCGCAAGAGCCCATTCAGAGAGGCACGCAGCACCCACTGCAATGTCACAGAAATTGTGGCTTCTGCCACTGAAAGCCACTTGGGGCAGCTTATTTCAAGGGCAGCTGGGGCGCAGAAGGTCCCCACCATGCCCGTGTTGCAGGCATGGTACAGAAAGATGGCTGGAACGGCTTCTTTCCATGGTGTGCAGTCGCCAAGGAGCCACTCCTGGTAGCTTCTTTCCTCAGCATGCCTGGGGACCCCCAAAGAGGAGCTGCTCCAGGCAGCTTCTTTCTGTGGCATCCCTGGGGACCCCTGTCCTCAGGCATGCTGCCAAGAGGAGCCACTGCAGGCAGCTTCTTTCTGCGAGTGGCTCCTTTCAGCAGCATGCCAGGGAAGCTCCCTCCTCCCTGCCCAGCAAGCTCCAGCCATGCTTGCCATCAAATTTTCAGGAAGCTGTTGCTTTTATTTCTGTGGAGGGAGCCCCCCGCACTGGCTGATAGCTGAGGAGGAGCAGCCAGCACAGCGGTCAGCAAAGGTTGCTGGCGCCTGGACTACATCCTTAAAGATTCTACATCACTAGGCCACATGTACCAATATCCAGCTTACGGGTTTACCCATTTCACAGCTTTTCATCTTGTTTATAATCACGCTGTAATGGTGCACTCCGTATACAGGACTGGTACCCCGGCGGGGGCAAAGTGGTGCCTCAGGAGGAGCCAGGCTGATGTCTCCCCAGCTGCCTACTGTAGAGACTCTGGTCTGGCAAGCTCTAAACAACCGGATCAGCCAGTCATCCTATTTCCCCGGCCTCTGCTCCCGAGGCCATCTCGAAACGCCGCGTACCAAGTGAAAACACACGGATCCTCTAGCCAGGCACCAGCGGGCAAGGCAGCACTGAACATAGGCACAGGGTGCAAAGCACTGCCAAGCCAACACACGCCCGTGCCAGTGAAAACAGCAGCCCTGAACCACGGCTACGATGTCTGTGACCCAGGAACACGCCAGAGAAGAGCTGGAGCCTGCAAGGAAGAAGGTCTCAGGACGGCTGATGGGGGACAGCGAGATTATTAGACACTCGCCCTCTCCAGGGTTACCTCGCCTCAGCTCGCTCTCCGGGGCGGTGTCTCTGCTTTCCCCGCCTGTCTCCTCTCCATCCTCCAGGCCGCTCCCATCGCTGTCCTCACAGCCCCATCCTGCCCGGCTCCTCGGCCCTTTGGGATCCCCGGACGCGCCTGCGACGCCGCCAGGCCGCTGCCCCCGAGCCGCCCCAGGCTCGGCCCGCAGGTCGGCGCCCGGCTCGCTGCCTCCCGCCGGCCCCTCTCTTTGCCCCAAGGCGGGAACGGTCCTCCCGTGCCGGCGGCGGCGGCGCCGGCGACCCGGCCCCGCCATGCGGCTCCCTCCGCCTGCGACCGACAACGGGCGGGGAGAGGGCGCCGCTGGGACTCGGCAACCGGCCGCCCCGCCTCAGGCCCCGGCTCGCGGGCGACGCCCAACGGTCACCGGCCGGGTGGGGGAGGGGCGCGCGCGGCCCAACCGCCAGCGAGCCCAGAGCCCGACTCGTCGCCGCCCAATTGCGTCACAAAGAAGGGCCCGGGCGGGCGGCGGTGGGCGCATGCGCAAGCGGGCGGGGCGCATGCGCCGGAAGGCGGCGGTGGCTGGGCGGGAAAGCGGCGAGCGTTAACGGCCGTTGAGGCGCCTGCACGTGACGCGTTCCCTACCCCCACAGAGCCTGAGGCGAGTCGGGCTGCGGCCTACAGCTTTATTCGCCGCTCGGGGCTTGTACAGCGAGCCGGGCCGGTGTTTCCTCCTCCACCGCTGGGGCCATGGCTGAGGCCTTCAGGGGCGCTCCCCCCAGGGTCCAGCCCTTCCTGCCATGGCTCGGGTTGCCAGATAGCAAAGCGTGGAGGGGAGGACAGGAGAGTATGAAAAGGAGGACCCATGGAGAAAATGTAGAATGGGGGGCCCTGGAACACTTCCCCCTCAACATAGGGTGTTCTGGGGCATTCCAGCATACTCTAACCCCTGTAAGTAAAAAGATAGACACAACCATGTATTTTTAAAATGCCTGCCGGATGGAGGACGTGAAGGTAAAAAGAAGGACATGTCCTCCTTTTGTCTGACATCTGGTAACCCTAGCCATGGCGAGCATTGGAGACACCCCTGAGACTAACACTGACAGCTGGCTGGTGGCCCCTCGGCCCCTGTCCCAGTCCGGTTTTATGAGGGTCTGTCCCCTGCTCCTGCTGTCTGGGAATGGGGGGGGGTGAGCGTGACCCTACGCCCCTCCCTTGGCTGGTGTCCGTTGGGCAGAGACGAGGGGCATGTGTGGGGCAGAGACAGAGACTTTCCCCCTCTTCCCCCATCCTCAGAATGGGGAAAACTCCCGAAGGGTAAAGTGGGAAAGAGAGAACAACACAGTCTTCCCTCCCCTACCACTGATGCTGCTTCTGCAAAAGGGCAGAAGCCCAGCCTGGCAAGCAACTGGAGGGTGCAGAAAAGGGCATGGAAACTGGCACTGAAAGGCAGCTCAGGCTCTACTGGCTTTGCTGCGGTGTGGCCTGGAGCCTCTCATTGAGATCCCCATCCTACAGGGACATTGGTGTGCAGGAGGCAAAGGATGCAGAGGTGGTCAAAGACTGTGAGAAGCAGCATTGATCTGGACAGGTGGTTGCCGGAGACGTGGGTATCTCGAATGGAGGGACCTGAAATTTGGAGTCTGAAGGCAAGAGAGTGGGTGATGACCCTAGTGAAGTGATGGACGAGTTTGGATCCCCGTTCTCTAGCAGATTGCTTAAGATACTGCTGATGATGTCTTCATCTAAACAGGGCTCTGCTGGGAAAGCCACAGCTCCAGACTCATCCCAGCTCTCTCCTGACACCAGCTGATTGTCAACAGCGGGCTGCTCAGACCACAGGGGGACATGAGGGGTCTCTGGTTGCATCTGCTTTGCGTACTGAGAGAGGCTTTCAGCCAGGCAGTGGATCTGCTCAGCCAACACACTGATTGCCCATCTCTCTGGCTCAGAGGATTGGAGCATTGCAGGGGACATGCCTGGGGACTGCCCTACGGGGACAAGACAGGCATCAACAGAAGGGCTGCCACCAGGAGAAAGGGGGACCTCTGGGGAACAGAGCGCAGAAGGGCTGGAGAAGGGCTGTCCGCAGGGCGACTTGTAAACACCGACGGGGCAGGACAGAGTCCTCTGCCCAGCAGGTGTGATGGAGCTCTCAGTCTCCAGGGAGGGTAACACAGCCTCCACCGTGGGAGCAGAGAAGCAGGTGAGGAATGAAGATTGTAGGGAAGCTGGCAGCATCTCCTCCTGATGGGCTGTAGGGAGCTGGTAGGGACTATAATTAAATGCTCCTTGGTTAGGCACCGCCGTCTCCTGGGGAAAGGAGTGTAGAGTTCTTGGCAGTGTCTTGTGCTCTTCTCTGGCATGGTGCCTTGGACTCAGGGCAGCTGCAGCAATGGCTCCACGCCATGGATTTTGGCTTTGGAGATACTGAGCTTCTTCCTCACTGTAGGAAACAAAATATCAGGGACTGAAATTAGCACTGAAAAAGACCTCTCTATTCACAAGCCAACCTAAAGAGGTCAGGAGGCCTAACAACCACCCATCTCCTGGTGCAGCACCAATCCCTGAGGATGAAGAGTCTGTCCCTGCAGGGTTCTGGGGCTGTAGCATCGGTCTCTCACCAGCTCACCCAGGCAACAGTTAGGGTCCCTGTCAGAGATTCCTGTTGGCAGCCACCATTACAAAGATTACTGATCCTGATTTTGGCCCATAGCAGCCACCTTAACCTTGTTTCTCTCACACTGTCTTACTCTCCCCTCCATCTAGAACTCCCCTCCACTCACCTCACTTTCTGCCCCTTCCCCATTATTCCTTGCTCGTCCCATTAAAATTAAACTCATAAACAGTTGATGATTGCCAAATACTGACACAGTCACATTAATCTAATTTCCATTGCCCTGATTATGCTCAATCTGCCAGCTCTATAAGGTAAAGTTTTGGTTCTGCTTGATGTTCTGTGAAGTACCAGTGCACTGTGAACCTTAAACAACTGTGAAGCAAACTATTTCATAGGGAATAGCTTAGGCCAATGGTTCCCAACTTTTTCTCTGTTGTGAAAGACCTTGGTAGCTTTAATTATTTTTAGGTACACCGCCATATAGTCTCCAAATGAACTCATGAAAATTCATGAGTCGATCCAGAACTCTTGAGAAGTCCATGGCACTCCTGCTTAGGCCTGACAGCACACCTATGAGCTGTGGCACAGTGGTTAGGAAACACTAGCTTAAGCAGAGCAGGGGCTGTACCTGAGGATGAAGTTGGTGCAGGTGATGGTCTGTCTTCCTCTCTCATAGTCCTTTGATGCTGTGATTTGCACCCATGCCCAGCTCAGGTCTTTACAGAGTAGACGAACCACAAAGTGTCGATTGTCTCTTCCAGCATCACACACTGAAATCACAGAGTGATCAGAGTTTCCAAGATGGCAGTACCCAGTGCCCCCTGCAGTTTTGGCATCATCACAGGCCCCATGTCATCTCCCAGCCTGGGAATTCAGTGGACAGAGCCAAGCAGAGCTTCTCGTTACTTGAGAAGGAACCTGACTGGGGCCAAGGGAAGAGCCCTTAGTTACATATCTGTCCAGTTATGTTACGCCCATGGCAGTGGAACACAAGGGTCCCAAGAGATTAAGTACTATGATGACAGACAGTGTAAATGCACAAATTATATGAAAGCAGAGCAAGCTGCTGGCCCGCAACCCAAAACTTCACAGTAACTAGGTCTTTCACGTGTGACGTTTTCCCACATCCTCATTCTCACCATGTAGCTATCCCTCCTTAGCTCGTTTCTAGTAACTATCACAGAATTGGCTTTTGGGGAAGGGTCTGATAGCGTGGAGCAGCGGCTTTACTAACAGGTTCAGGGAAGGTGCTCCACCAAACAGTCGTTGGGACGTGGAAGATTAGATCAGTCTTAGTTGCGATACAAAAGAGGGTGAGCTTTGCAGCTTTTCAGAACCTGTTAAAGACTATCTCACTGCCCCATACACAGGCACCCTCAGCCTGAGCTTGGCACTCACTCAGGTGCTCATGTTGGGCAGCTGCTGTTGCAACATCTTCAGGGTGTAGGAGGCTGTACCAAGACTGACCAATCAGCTCCTCCCTCTGATAGCCAAGATGGTAAATGACACTGAGGAGGACAGAAAGGAGCATCTGAGTCAATGCACTTCTTGAAAACGAGCAGTCCTGTAGCTCTTAAAGACTAACACAAACTTCCATGGGAGAAAATCCTACTTGGTGAAGGGGCAGGTAGAGCGAGTTGGCGGGAGAAAGGCTCTCTGATGTGAGGATAAATGGAAAGAGATGGGGAAAAGTGCCATGAGGCACACAGGGGCATAATCTAGTCCTCTTGGGGAGAAGGAAGAAACAGGTGGCAAAGGACACTCTCCCCAGTGCTACTGAGTTAGGAGTAGATGCAGGGATGTGGAACGTCTGCACTTGCAATGTTTGGGGGCGCGCAGCCGATGACAGCACTCTGGGGCATGGATTGTTGCTGGCACTGATGCAGTTGCACTCCAGAACAATCTGAACTCTGTTGCTCTGCTAGGGATTCAGTCAACACCATGCTAAGAGCAGCCACATCTTACCTATGGGTAACATCAGCGACTTTCATATCCAGTGTGTGCAGGCTCTGGAATGGGGCATCATAGGAAATGCCATCCCCATAATCAGACAGTTGCATGATGGGAGTGCAGAACGCAATGAAGGTTAAGATGGAGGAGGTCATCTCATCCAAAGCAAGGAATCGGCCCCTCACAACGACAGCCCGATTTCCTCCATATCTCATCCGAAAGGACCTGGATGTGTGCATTTCACTGACAAACATTATTTCTGCAGCAACAAAAAGTAATTGTGTAAATTGTCAGTATCTTGTCCGAGGAAATGAGCAGCTGCCAGATAGAAAAAACAAACTGCTTGATCTTCCAGTGAAGAAACTACCCACTATACCACTCTGACTTTGCAGGTGGGCAGGAGGACTTGAAGAGCAAGCCCTTCCCAGCCCTACCTGGAGAAGGTGCTCATGGCAGCAAGAAAATGAATCAGGAGTAGGACTGTGAGCTAAGTGTTCTCTCTGGCCTCCATATGAAAGCAGTTTAGAAATGGCAGTGGCCCCAGGCAGCTTATAGGAATCTCTTGGGCATTTCACAGGGACTTAGGGAAGTTTGATCTCTCTATAGTTCTCCAAGGTGACCCCAATAAGACATTGCTAATGGCTGGGAGCTGTGCCTGTACCATGGGACAAGTAGCTAGAAGGCAGTGCAGTTGAAATAGCTTAAAGCAGCCGTGATGCTGGTCCAGTCTTGAAGTGCACAGACACACTAAGTCAGTGGTTTTCAAACTTAGGGTCAGGATCCAGTACTGCGTTGCGGACCCTCAGATACGGGCTTGTGACAGCCCCTGCTGCCACGACCAAAAGGCTGGGATGCACTGCGGAAAGATGTAATTATTGGGTCATGGGCATAAATGATTTTTTTTCAACACCATCCCAAGAAAAAAGTTTGAAAACCACTGCCCTAAGTCGCTTGAATTCTGGTTCAAGGGTGGACCTGCTCCAGGATTCTTGGGAGATAAATAAACTCAGGCCATAGCTAGGTGCCGCAACCATCACTCCAGCATATGCAAGCCTGGGTGCCAGTCATTTGGATTGATTTATCTTTTTAAACACTGTCCTTCAGAAGGTGTTTTTCACAGAGGTCACCAGAACACAGTCTGGAATGTGGGCTGATTGCCCCCTTACACAGCCCTTTGTACACTCTTGCCTCAAATCCCAGAATAACTCAGCTGTCCATGTGCCATGTATATCCTGTTTTGAGTCCTGCTTGGACTTACCAGTGCCTGGCTGCTCCCAGGCAGAGTAGAGCTTCTCTTGCACAGCCTTGTGTGAAGAGCAGTCTAGGAGGTCAAAGATCGAGTCTCCTTGGGCTAGCAGCTCCACCTGGTGGGAGAGGGCAAAAAAGAGGCTTTATTAGTCCAGACCCAGACTGGCTATCCCAGGCTTGCTGCCACTGGAGTACTTAGTTATATGTGCCTTATTATTTAATACCACAAGTGTTTGGAAAGCCCTGTCACTGCTAGGCTATAGTAGGTGCACCCTAGGGTTAGATGCCGCTTGGCGGGTGCAAAGTGCACAGACACTATGTTTAGAACATGCAGGGATGCGTGAATGAGTTACCAGACCCTAACTAGTAAAGAGTGCACTGTAGAAAGGTGCCAGCAGACCAGATGCTGGTGGTCAGGTGCTTCTGAAAACTCTGAATCATTAAGAGACGAGTTGTGGACCCTGCCCATGGGCTGCACATTTAGTGAAGGATAGAATGAAACCCCTGGGCACTTTAATTGCACTGTAAAACAATAAATAATTTAACCAGACTGGCCTGAAGAGGAAAAAAAACAAGGCGTCGTGTGGCACTTAAAGACTAAGATTTATTTTTCGCATGAGCTTTCATGGGAAAAATCCCTCTTTGTGTTTTCTCCCATGAAAGCTCATGCGGAAAATAAATCTGTTAGTCTTTAAGTGCCACACGACGCCTTGTTTTTTTTGCTGGACTAGACTAACACAGCTACCCTTTTAGAAATTGGCCTGAAGAAACCTCACTGAGAAGGGGATGACAGTGCACATGGCCGTAGCGATAATTAGAACTGTAGAGCAGTAGTTCTCAACTTTTTTGCTGCTGTGGCACACTGCCGTGGCACACCTTGCTACATTCAATTAATTTGAGGCACGCCACGATATAGTTTCCAAATGAAATTATGAATATTAATGAGCCAATCCAGAGCTCTTTGTGTAATTTTTCAAAAAATTTCGTGGCACACCTGCTCAGATCTGACAGCACACCTGTGTGCAGTAGCACACTGATTGGGAAACACTGCTCTAGAGAACACACCAGCCCACCCACCCCAGGCCGAATCCAGCCATCTCCCTGGCTCTCTGCAACACACCATTGTGTGGCAACACAATAATGTGTCACAACAGTAGTTGAGAACCACTGCTCTAGAGCTCTTGGTCCTGTCCTTAGACTACTGGACCATGGGCATGGTGCTTTTGACTACCCTGTAAGAAGTGGCTGGAGGAGCGAGGATCTCTGCGGGAAGCTATTTCAAGACTTCACGTGAGAGAGAATCAAAACATGGGGCAGCCTTTCAGCAGCAGAAAACAGCCAATGTTAACTATGTTCCTAGCATAAGTGTTACAAAGCATGTTTCCATAAAAGAGGAACCAGGTTCCTCCAACCAACCCAGATAGCTGACAACTACAGTTGACCTTGGGAAACGGGGCAGCGGGAAGGGATGAGTCTGACGTTCCCTTTGGGAATGAGGAAAGAATGAATGACTGCTGAGTTCACAGCACACTCTCACTCACTCATTCCTTACCTCATCTTTCTCTTCCACCCCCAGAGCCCAACACAAATAGACCAGCTAGCTGTATAGAGAAAGCCAGATAGCGGCTGAGCTGAAGCAGAGGAGCAGTCACCTCAATGTAAGCAGCTTATAATAAGCAGAAATATCTGCTGCTAGAGTCACTGGCTTTACCCACTAACACCTTGTAAGGGTGATGGGGATGGACAGAGGGGCAGGCAACAGCCCAGGTGGAGCAGTGGGTGCTTAGCCCCTGCAGCCATGTGGATTGTCACTCTCAGGCCAGCTGTGCTCTTAGCTCTGGTCACCGCTGGCCGAGGGTCTCATTAGCCTAAACTAGCGTTGACAAAACCCAGGGCAGCTGCTGTGTCCTGGTACGTGGTGTGAGACCTTACATGAACAGTAACAGCCACCCCAAGCGTCTGTTGCTCTGCAGTGGACCTGCTGACCTCTCAGTAGGGAGTGGGAGCAGTGGGCTGGTGCCTGTGACAACCTGAGCTTACCACAGAGAAACCCAGGAGATGGGCCACATTCTCAGAGATGTAGGCCAGTTTGCCATCTGGGGAGAGAGCAATGATGAACCCTGGCAATGAGGACAGCAGCTCCAAGTCAGGCATCATGGCAGGAGCTGGTTCAGATGAGCCTACAAAACCAAAAGAGCAGAGTGGGATGGGCAGGAACGTGACTCACCAAGGGACCTTGGTGCCCTTCACAAGCTTTGCCAGACCAGAGTCTTTGTTACAATTGTGCCCAGTCAGCCTTCGGTGGTGGGTGCTGGACAGATGTAGAGTTAGAGTCAGTCCCTGCCCTGAAGAGCTCACTGTCGGCACACAGAGTGCGTGTAATACCTACGGGGAAGGGCCGATGACAAGGCTAAGCCTGAGCACTTGAGTACAAGGGTTGCTTGCTTCCCATCCCTGTCACCAGACATAACATGCTGGGGAAGCCTTTCCTGACGGTCCAACAGCCTTGCTCACATTGCATCCTGACAGCATCACCTTGAAGCTGCCCCCCCGGATTGAGATTTACACCCTTTAACACATGTGGCTGTTACAACATTCAGCCCCCCCTCCCTGGCCTCTTTCAGCTGCACAGATGTAGCTCATCACCCCCTCCTGGTAATCCAGCCCTTCCAGGAAGCCAGTAACTTTTGTTGCACCTGTTTGAAGAAAGACACCCTTTCTGGCGATGAGGGGTTTGGCGCTGGACACACAATTCCTGGTGTAGCCATGACGGAGTGAGAGGCAGACATTGTCATCTTTCTTGCTCTGCTCTCTAATGTGATCACTCTGTAAATGCAGCCCCTTGGGAGGAAGCGCTCAGAACCAGAAAGGTGTGTGCCATGTTTCATGGGAGCAGTCTGCACGGCCAACGGTGGTGTGAAGAGCAGTTGTTTTGGACAGTACAGTGCTGCCGATGTGGCTGTGGGGGCTTGAAATCAGTTCTGCAGTCAGATGGATGTGCACGACCTTAAGAGGCAGAGGTGTCTGCCTGGCTGTGAATAGGGTGACTGCAGGACTGAATAGTTACCTTGGGGAAAGAGCTGTGCCTTACGAATTTGGAGACAGACCAAAGCCATGATGTGAAGGTATGAGAGCCGCTCCTTTTCCTGTGTGGAGATGGGCAGCAGGGAACGAAGTGTCTGCAGCTCAGTGTTGATCTGATCCCGGCGGGCCTTAGAGGCACCCTTTGTTGACCTGCAGAGAAGCCAAGTCCATTAGAAATACGCAAGGAAGGTGGGCGGCTCTGCTAGTGGGGAGGTGCCCTGGAGAAGGGAAAAGGGTTCACTTCATTTGGACCTGAAAGCAGATGTTCCCCCAGCAGAAGAGGCCAGTTGTAGCAGTATGCACTCCCTGCCCTCCATTAAAAAGTGATGGGCTTGGACATTCCCATCCCAAATGAAACACACAGTGTGGTATTTGAAGGATTTGATTTGTATGCAAGTAGGGGAATTCTAAGCCATGGTTCCCACGACAACCATAAGCAGTCTCAGCAGAGAACATCATGTCACGACAAAGCATCAAGCAGTGCAAGGAACTGCTACTGTGGCAAGCAGTGTCTCTTCTGGCTCCAGACTTCTGCTGACTCAGCACTTAGGATGAATCAACTCAGATTTTTTGCCTATAATGCAAAGCAAATGACAAGAAGTGCAGGGTACAGGCCTGTCCAGCGCACGTTCCCTTAGCTGGCCGCACCACCTTCCCCCAGTATGAGCACTGCAGCAAGTGGCCACGAGATGGCACCCAGCCACACGCCTCACATGCAACCCTCCAACCACGCAAAGGCTGCGAGTGGGACCAAGGGGCAACAGCCACTATACTATCACATGGTTTGGGTTAGGGTTACCAAGAGAGCTCAGGGGCCAGGGGTCTGAAGCAGCACAAGCAGAAAAGGCAGCAGCCCCTGGAAGGTCCATGCTTTTGCGGGAACACAATGCTGCCTGTGGCGTGGGCACATGCACACCGCATGTCTCTAGGCAGGAATTGGTCTCCCCCAGCTGAGTGCTGAGCTCCAGCCCTGTCTCTATTGCTCAGAGGCCAGCCTGTGCCTCTTTGCTCTGTATAGCCCTGCCCCACCAGCAGCAACTGCTGTACAAAAGTGTTTGAACAGTCTGAGCCCTGAAAGATTGTTACGAACAATTAACCCCCATTCACTGGGCCCCAGGACACCCCAGTCATTACCTGCCCCCAGAACAATCCATTTCTGTCGTGTCAGGGTTCCCACATGATTCAGATTCCCCCTGCCCTTGGAGAGAAGAGCTACATCTCAGCTCTACTGGCAAAGGGCTTGTGCCGCATAGCTTACTCCAATTTGCCTAGTAAAGTGAAGTCTCCCAGTCAAAGGAGTTTTATGCCACCGTGTCTATGCCAGGGCTTTGCACAGCACAGAAATTCCATCCCTAATCCCAACCACCTTTGTTGTATCTGCAACAGCTTCTAGTTCAGTCCTTTCCTCAAAAGAGTGTGGCTCAGAGAGCCAGCCTGCCAGAGGAGATTCCCCAGCCAAGCCTGCCTGACTGCAGCGGGACACAGAGCGGCAATGCAGTTGGTAGAATAATCCTGGAACAGCCAGTGGGAGGTTAGGGGGACTCTTCCCTAAATACAGTGAGGTTGGCTCTGGTCCTAGGATCACACAGGAATAGAGCCAGGCAGCACGGAGGGCCTGATGCTGCTCCAGGACCTTGGTGTCTTCAGTGGTCTGGTAGCTCTGCCCACTCCATCTGGGCACAACAAAGGAGAGAAGGCTCCAACTGGAACCTGGGGAAATTGCCCAAGCAGCCCCAAAGAGATCTTCCCTACAGACCCCAAAGAGGCAAGATGCTGGGGCCTGGGACAAGACCTAGTACCTTAGGTCACAGAGAGCCAATCTCTCTTCAGTCCATGATTCCTCCTTGCTTCCACAGCGCCCTCACTGCTCTCCCCAAACACCTCTTCACTTAATCACCAGCACCCTAGTTATCTGCGCCAGGAGCTCACACAATTAGAGCCTCATTTCATAGCTCCAAGGACCCTACAGCCCTTCACTGACCTCTCCCTGACTCCCCTATAGGGAAGAATGGCCAAGCGTGATGCCCTGGGATTCTAGAGGAGAGTATGGAAAAGTATGTCAGCGTCCAGGCCCACAGCATTTAACGGGACAGCAGAGCGGTCTCTAACCTGAAGAGCTTTGGCGCGCCGGGCTCCATCCCACTCTTCCCTTGAGGGTGGCTCATCTTCCTCAGTGGCCTGCTGCAGTGGTCACAGAAGACGGTCATTGTCCTGGCCTGCGTGAAGACATTACATTAGGGGGGCAGAGTGGGGCACTCAGTGAAGAGCAGCGCTGGGGAAAGTAGCAGCAGGCTGGCAGTTGTGGGGAAGGAGCAGCCATGTCTCAGGCCCTTTCTCTGGAGCCTGGCTCCCAGGTGGCCTGGGAGGACCCATCAGCAGGAGACATCCTCCCCACAGCTAGCTCTGCTTTTAGGGTTCTCTGACATGCCAGCTCCCCCATAAGTGGAGAGAGGCCTGGGCTGTGGCCGGACCCCATGGGATGAGGGGAGGCAGAGCCCCTGCACCCATGAACTGGGCTCAGAGCCCCACTCCTGGGACGGCCAGATCTGGCAAAGTGCCTCTTACCTCAGTCCCCTCTGGCTCAGTCTGAACCCGCTGACCCCCTCCTGCACTGGCCCTCCTTTTGTAGCCCCCCTCCTGGGGTGAGTGGGGGCCCGAGCCAGGCCAAACAGTATAAAATTACCTCTTGTGACGCAATTCTAAACAGCTCTGGGCTATTTTTAGAAAGCAGACTTCTAAAAATAACCCTTCACAGGCTGGTTGCAATCTGATAGGGGAAGCAATAAAAGGAAGCCTGGCTCTTTAAAACAAACCTGTCAGCTCTGCAGGGGCGCTGGGGAGCGAGTTCAGTCAGCCCCCCTACCCCCCACATTCCTGGTGTGCTGGGGCCCTTGGGGGCCATCTTCCCTGCCGGCTGGCTGGTGTGGACCCGGCAGACATAAGGCCCACGATGGGCCCAGGCAGTCCAGTTCAGTAGCCGTCACTGGCATGCCAAGCTAAAAGCGTGACACACTGGGACCCGGGGGAGGCTTGGAGCAAACCCTGCTGGGCCAGCGGCTGCCCCTGCTTGGCGTTTAATCCTGGATGTTCCCAGCTTGGGGTAGGCTGGGCTCCTTTCTTCGGTAGTGGGGAACCACTGTTGACTGCTAGAGGACTGGCACCTGTGGCTGACGCCAACTCGCACTGTGAGCGAGCACTCATCCTATCTCTGCTGGAGACCAGATCTGCCACTGGCAGTGAGGGAACCTCCCAGCGCAACAGCCACCAGAACAGCTCACACACGTTCCCAAGCGCTGGCTGCCTAATGCACAGGGCAGAGCAATCAGCTTCCAGGGCAGCCAATGGGTAATGCCAGCTGAAAGCAGGGGCAGGGGGCAAAGTGACATGTGAAGGCAACGGTTGACATCAGTTTGTGGCAGAGCCTGAAGGGGATAAGGTATCTGACTCTGCGCTCCCACTGCCATGCCCATGCCCACCTCCAAAGGGCACTGACCCATATTCCAGCACCTTGGGTGGGTTGAGTCAGTCATGGGGATGGTACAGTACAGGGCTGGCTGCAGCAAAGGGAGCACAGGCTCCTATGGTATGGGACTTGTCGGGGTGGGGGGGGTCAAGACTAACTGTCAGCACCAGCCACCCTCTGTCAGCCCAGAGGTCTTGATGAAATTCACAGCTGGCCCCATGTCATCCACTTTACATGGCACATGGACGCTAACAGTCCAGCAGCCCCACAGCTGAGGCCGGGCTGAGGCGGATGAGCCCAAGTTCAATGTCGCTACAGGGGAGGTACATGAGTTGACGTCTGGCCAGGACACCAAGGTTAACACAACGCTTACAAAGTGCCATGGGATCTTTACTAACTAGGCCTGCACAAAGCCTCATCATTGTATTTGTAGGAAAGCCAGCCCCTCAGCAGCCATCAGGGTCATCTGCGCCACCAGCGCCTGGCTTTTCTCTAGGCCGCCCAGGTGTGTGTTGAACCAGCCCTAGCCTGCTGAGCAGGGAGAGCTGGTCAGCTCAGAGCCCCAGGTGGTCTGGGTGCATTGTGGAGACACCATCATTTATTGGGCCCCAGCACAGAGCCCTCCCAGCATGCCCAACTGTTACTTGTGTGGTCCCTGGCCCCGTGGCACCACTGTGCTTTAGGAACATGGGGGCTCTTCCTTGAATCTTGGGAGAGTGACATGGAGCTGGGTGGGGTGGGCACAGAGAGCAAGCTGGCAGGACAGGGCGTGTGGGAGAGTATTCACAGAGCCCCACGTACAGTGCAACTAAACTCTACAGCAATGGGCTATTGCCCCAGTCCTGTAAGGCCAGTGACCAGGGCAGGTTTGCGGCGCCCCAGGAGGCCGCTCACTTCCCCAGGCCTTGGCTTTCCTGCTGTTGTGGGGGCCCACAGCTCAGAGCCTCCCCTCAACCTGTCCCAGGGAAGTGTGACGCTGGGGCCAGCTCCAGGGAGTTCACCACCCCCTAGCTATGCACATGGCAGTTGCTGGGCTGTTCTCTAGGCAGCCATCACATATGGGCCACCATGTGCCCCAGCTTCAGATCAGCTCTGCACCTGTTACACTTGGGTCACTTGCACACTGTTCTCTGCACACGGTAAGGGCCAGAAACTGTAACTGAAATTGATTCTGGAGCCCCAAACTGCAGCAATGGCAGAGCTGTGGCACCCCACAGCTGGCAGTTAGGGATATGGTCATTAGTCCCCTGCCCCCAGCTCAGTCTAACCGGCCGTGGGGCTAAAGGGTGACAGCTGAGGTAGCACAGCTTTGTTCCTGCATGCTAGAGGCCAGGGCTTTTGCTCAATCAGTTTCATGGTCTGGTGTGATGGGCCCCTCCTTCCCTGCAGTTGATTTTACAGCTCCTGAAAGGAAGTCTCTCCTACTGTGCAGTTCAAAGGACTCTTTTGTGCTATTGGTCCTAGTTACACCTCCTTTTCCATCCCCACCCTGGCCAGGGTCTCCCTTTCGCCCAGGGGTCTCAAACTCAAATCCCCACGAGGGCCACATGAGGACTAATATGTTAGCCTGAGGGCTGCACCACTGAAACCTTTTCATACAACGATATTGCAAATACCGGTAACAATAGGGTCATGCAGGCCACAAAAAATAGCTTTAGGGGCCACATGCAGCCCACAGGCCACATGTTTGAGACCCCTGATCTAGCCCCTTTAAATGGCTTATCACATCCCCCTTCAGTGTCAGCCACTGCTGGAAAGCCAGCCCAACTTCTTCACTACCAGGCTAGACAGCACCAGTGCAGCTGGCAGTGGAACCAACTCCAGCACACAGACTGCCAGCTCCAGCCTGTAGGGCTGGGGCAGGTGGAGCCCCCTCTGGATGCCCACTGCAAATCACATAGAGTCCTGTAGGGGAGGAGCCAGAAGGGAAAAGACAGGAACAGGGAAGAAGCAACAGGAAGAGCTGGGCCCTGTGCCTGGGCAGAGTGAGGGGCATGTAGTGATATGCTTGTAGAAGGTTGTGAATTTAGAGACTCCCTAGCATGGGCCATTGTTGTGTAAATTGGGAGACGTGCCCCAGAGTAGATTTAACATGGCTGCTCCCAGGTACACACCTGGATACCTGTCTGTATGATTAAAGTTCTATTCCTTACTCATTCTGTAGTATCATCTTTAATGAACCCTCAGGATCATTACAGGGCCGAGAGGTAGAACAAAGGGCACCTGCTTTACCCCCTGTGGAGCAACTCCGAGAAAGCAGTTGGGACCCACTGGTAACAGAGCCAGGCTGGCTTCTAATGGTCGTTTTTCAGAACCAAACCCTGCCACACACTGTATTGCACTGGCATGGCTCCACCTGCCTCTCCTCTCCACTACAGAATGAAGCCAGCTACAGCAACTCCCTATTTCTGAGCAACATCATGCCAGCACATTGCTGCTGAGAATGCCTTCCCTTCCACTGTAGCACAGACCCACCATGAATTAAATCACCTCTCTACCCCTAGTCTGCCCCTCAAGTCCTGTGAGCTGTGAACCCAGATGGGCAGTAGACCTGTCTCCATGTGGGGAGACTGTTAGATTACAGAGCAGTTCCTGCACAGCCCCATACAGCCCGCCCTGTCCTGTCTACACCTGCAGGTGGGTTCCACCATTTCAGGGTCATTAGGATCATCTAGTCCAATCTGCTGCCTAACAGGCCAGAAAACGTCACACAGATGCTTGCCTCTAGCCCACTAGTGTGCAGCTAAGTCAGTGTCTTTTAGCCAGACATCACAACCACACTTAAAGATGGCAAGTGATGGAGACTTGAGAGGTGCTATTCAGGTAATGACCATGGCACTCACCTCCAGCTTGATCGCCAAGCCCCTAACATCGAATCAGCTGCCCTTTCACTGTTTGCTCCCTCCTTAATGAGAATTGCTGTGAGAAGGCATCCAGGACACAGCAGACTGTCTGGGCTCCTGAACTTGCCCCCCTTCCCTGAGCTCAACCAGGCTGCACTCTGATTTCTCCCTCATTCTCTTCCACCCTTCTCCACCTGCCCACCCCTTCTCCAGCACAGCTAAGGGGACTGCTTCCTTCTTTCACCCACAGGCCAGTGAGGCACTCCTCATGGCTGCTTTCTCCTTCATGTTAGGTGGCTGTTTTCTGAAGGGCCTTGCTGACCTCAGTGCTGAGAGAAGTTGGCTAGGAAACAGCAGCTTCTCTTCACCTGTGGCCTTCACTGCTGCTTTCACACAATGCTGCTGGCATCAGCAGGGCCTCAGGAACTCCTCCATGGGGCCCCCACCTGTGGAAACCAAGTCAGATCCCCTCAGTGAAGAAAGATTCACCCAGCTCATTGACTCCCTTCTTCTTGCCTTTACCAGCCCCAACCCTCAGGCCTGCCTTGAACCTGAACTCTCTCTGCATATTTCTGGGGCTACTGGCTGTTGCCTCATCCCAAAAACCCCACAAGCTCTGGGCTCAGCCCCCCATCACCTACTGTCCTCCTGTCTCCACAGCAAAAGCTCCCTTCACAAGGGCAAGCCAAAGCCACAGGAGGCTGCCACCGCTCCCTCCACTTCCAGCTGTGTACATGGAAGCCCCCCCCCTTGCTTATACTCCTGGGGGAATTCTGTGTCCCTCTGCAGGTGTGGTATCCATGCCCCCCTGCTTTATTTGCAATATGTGCCAGCCCAGGACTCCAGCTTTTTTATATTCATACCTGGCGCAGCAAGCCTAAAGGTGCCAGGGCTATGAACTGCCAAGTCTAGAGATACTGGGCCTCAGTCCTGGCAAAAATTAATCACTTTCCTCCACTGATTTTTTTTTCTTGGCAGAAAATACACTGGGGCAAGGGAGTGTTGCAGTTCCACCTTTTGCCCTCTGGGTGCTGGTGTGACCAGAGCCAGGGGGCCCCACCTGCAGAAAGGGAGAGGCTGTGTTCCTCCCCATGCCCTCACTGCAGGGCCAGGTGAGGGGAAAGGGAATGGAGCTACTGTGGGGAGACAGACAGGGGCAGAAGCACTGAGCTGGAGTAGAATGGGAGAGGGGGTGCAGGGCCACATAGGGATAGGGAGGGACATCCAGGGTAAGGGGTGTATGTACCTGACTGAATGGCACAGGCTAGGGATCAGCCAGGATCTGTTCCCTAAAAACTGTATTTCACACACCCAACAACCCTCCCTACTCACACCCAGGCTTCTTCCCACCACTTGCTTCCCTCTCCGTTTGCAGCACTGGAAAGGGTGCAGGAAATACATTTCTAGAGTGTAGTTTAATTGAATTATTACTCAACCCTTTGCCTAGTAAGAAATCTATTTGTGAGAAACTAGTTCCTAACGTTTTTTGCAGTCTGCATTATTACACACATACTTGCCGACAGGTATGTTGAAATCAGTTATCAAAACAAGTGAAATGGGCATGATTATATTGTGTCTTTTTGACAAATGAGACATGGAGAATTTTAAAATAGTGTGCACAGAGACTCAGTTTTTGGCAGAATTCCCCCAGCAGTAATATCAAGGGACAGAGCAAAGCCACCTTTCTTAAAGCCCTTGTTTCCTCCCCCCTGCCTGTCTCACACAGCCATCCTTCTCTGCCCCCATCTTCTCACTGTAGCACAAGAGCTCTCTCAGCAGTGCCGCCCTGCAGTTGAGGGTCTTTCCCTCCCCACTCAGCTGTAACCCTTCCACTGCTTTGTGATCCTCTCTTCAGTGATCAAGTCAAGTCTTCCTTGGCCACAATGGCCTCTACAGCAGGGTTCTCTGGAGTAGAGTGTCCAGGCTGCTACCCCATATCACACCAGCTGAAGAGTTACACCCCACAGGGCGTGCAACTGCCCCAACATACCACACAATGCAGGGTTGGGCTTGTTTTAAATATTTATAGAAATCACAGCTGCTGTTTCACAGCCCCTCTCCCCTCAGGCACAAATCAGTCTGTTCCACCCCGTCGAGTGTGCAAATGTCAAGCGTAGAGACGTTCCTCTCCACTGGCCCCCACAGGTTCAGATCCTCGTCCTCAGCATTCCTCCTCTTCCACCTCATACCCTGGCACCAGCAGAAGTCCCTGCTCCCAGAAGGTGCTGCAGGAGGGCCCAGGTGTCTCCCTGGACCCCTCCAGGGAGGGTGAACCCAGCCGTGTTCTGGAGTGTGCAGGAGCAGGCCTGCATGCCAGCAGCCAGGAGGGGTTGTGTGAGAGAAGCTGGCCTAGAAAAAGTCAGCTCAGCCCCAGGGGTTTGATGATAGGCCCCAGGGAGGGGCTGGGGAGGGAGGGCACTAGAGCCATGCAGAGTCCGTGCTGCTCCAGCTAGGAATCCCAGGGAGCCTGCAGCCAGCTTGGAGTGAGTATTTGGTAAGCCAGAGAGGGAGGCGCAGCAGAGAGGCACAGGCTGCTGCTGCCAGCAATGAGAATAGAAACAAATCGGTGGTTCCTCCTCAGCGCCTGCCACCTGTCTGCTGCCCAGTGAGCTGGCAGGTGCCTGGCAGGGATCCAGGTGAGAACAGTATAGAGCGGGCACAAAGAGGCAGGTTGCAAAAGAAACAAACCCTTTGGGGAAGAACTTGGAGCACATGGCCCTTCCCTGAAGAGGCTAAAAATCCATGCAGATGTTGAGAGGGCGGCTCAGAGTCTGCAAGGCAGGGCTGAGGGGGTACTGGGCAGCAGGCCTATCCGTGGGAGGAGAAGATTGGGCGGCTGATGGTGCTGTTTGTCGTCATTGCTGCAAGCTCCCATCTGCAATTGACACACAGAGACCTTAGAAGAAACAGACAGAGGTTTCCCCACTACCCAGCAGGGTGCCAGCCACATTCCCCACAGGCCTGTGTCCTGGTACTGCCATCCCCCCCTCGGTGTGTCCCAGTGGCACAGCAATAGATACAGTAGCCAGAGTCCCATGTCAGCCCCACTGACAGCTTCCAGGATAGGAAAATGGAACTGAGAAAGACCCCTTTATGTGGACAGAGGAGCCCCACACATGGCCACCTGGCAGCACCATTTGTGGGTTCTGCGCACACTACCAATGAGGGGGCTGGCCATGGGGCTCCAAAGAACTGCCCTCTGGAGCGTGTTTGGCAAGCCAAGGGGTGGGCAGAGAGAGGTGGGGCACTTGGGGCCTGGATGGGAGTGTGGCCCAGGAGCTAAGGACATCGAGTGCACAGGCCCCCCACCTATGTGGGACATGGTCCGAGTCATCCCAGCAGTGCTGCGATGCAGCAGGCAGGTCACACGGGGGAGGCTCCCACACCAGCTAGGTTGGGCCTGGGAGCCTGTGGCTGGAGCAGGAAGAAGCCCACTGTGTCCATACCTGATGTCATGTGGGAGGCAAGACTGGTCCAGGCTGTGCTGAATCACTGCCAGTTTGCACAGCGTCTTCAAACTAGGGCCTGTGGAGAGAAGCGCCACAAGGCATTAGTTCTGCCAGGACACAGGGAAGAGATGGAATTGCTCTTGCTTGGGCAACGGGCAGGCACCAGCCTGGGTCCCGATGAATTACCATGGGCAACAGCACATGGGCAAGGATGGCAAAGACAGCCTAGGCTCCTCACACAGCTGGGTTGGGCAAGCCATGGGCTGCATGTGTTTGACTGGAACCAGACCAGCTGTAGCCCTGCTCCAGGCCTGGACTTTCACACTCAGGCACCCACAGGTCAGCTCCCATCCACATTTAGGAGCAAGAAGCAGGCAGGGTTCAAGCATGCAGAGCCCCCAGCCAGAGCTGCAGGAAGCACTGCGCTATTCATGCCAGGCCACATAGCTGGGGGCCTTGCTCTGGCCATGGCAGCTGGCCTGCAGGTCCCAGACTTGAGAGTCTGGCCAGGGCACAGCATAGGGCAGGGCACAGCTGTGATGAAGAGATGCTCACGTACTGAAGTCGAGGATGTAGAGGTCAGAATGATCCATCAGGTCAAATTCATCCCCCATTCCTTCCTCTGGAGACGGGCTGTGGGAATCAATCAGAAGAGTCAGTGGCGGCTGCAGTGCCCCTCCCGGGGGCTGGATGTTGCTCCGATTCTAGGGGGTGAGGGACCCTGCTCCAGCCAAGACAGGAGAGACTGCACTGCAGAGCCCTGCCACCAGGGACCTGGGCTCATCCCCTTCAGCTCCGCAACCCGCCCACCTCTTGGCAGTTAGCTTCCATCCCTGCCCCAATACAGAGGGCAGCTAAATCCTGGTGCCACTTTGTGCCCCCCCAGCCTCTTGCACTGCCTCCACAGCCTTCAACAGTCATTCCTTCCCATGGCTCAAATGGCTTCCTTCCCACTTCCAGCTCAGAGGTTGCCCCAAGACAGCTCTGTCACCTTCCCTCACATTAGGGTACTCATCCTTAGCCCTCTCCTCACATCTACCTTTGGTAACCACCTGGATTCCCTGTCCCTTCTTTGCCAATGACACCAACGTGCTCTCACTCCACTGAGGCTTGTACCTGCACTGGTCTCTTGCTGGCGACTGACAATTCAATCAGCCACACAGAAAAGCAAAACCTGTCCTTCCCTGCCCCATGGCAGCCAATACTCCGGTCTCAGTCATCCAGGATGACTGCCAGCTCCTGCTGGTTTCTCCTCCACCTCAGCTGAGAAAGTTGGCCCTCTTCCCCCTTGCCCAGGCCCTGTCATTGGCTGCAGCCCTCTCTTCTCTTGCCTCTAGTGTCACAGCACTCCTCCTCAAATCCAGCCCAAGAGCTGTGGTGAGAATCATCTTCCTCATTTGCTGTGCCAAGCTGTTCACCTTCCCTGGCTTCCAGCCTCAGAGCTCTGGCCCTGCCCAGCTCTCCCCACTGTCCTGGGCATAGCCACGCTCTGCCAGCACACTGCAGGGACCCCCTCCTTTAGTCAGGTTCTAACAGATATAAGCAACAAGAGGAAAATCTGCCTGAAACGAAGTCACACCTGCCCCTGCCTTCTAACGTGTGTGCAGTGTCCTCTCACATTTTGAGCGTAAGAGGATCCAGCAGGAGCCTGCTCTTACACAGTGCTGTGAGCATGGCTGGCCCTTCAGGCACTGCTAACCACCATGCTACAGCTCAGCACATAACAGGCCAGGGCAGGAGCCACCTTCAAGCTGCTGGAAATCAGGCAGCTCTCACTGAGGGAGCAGAAATCCAAGCATGCTGAGAAGGGGACACCAGCTGGCCAACAACACAGATCTGTTTGCGCACACATTTGCCAAGACTTCCTGCTTCTTCTCTTCTGTAACAAGCCAGTCCCCCTGTGCTGGCTGCCTCCACCCCGAATGTTCCAGCACCAGCTAGAGAAAGCCAGACACATGAGCAGGCAGCTGAAGGGAATCTGGGGCCACATCAGGTCACTCAGGAAAAGCAATGTTTTCTCTTCCCTGCAGTCAGCGGGACACTGAGCTAGGGAACAGGAGCAGTGGAGGAATTTTAACAAAGCCACTCTGAGGGGCCAGTCAGCCAGCCTCTACTTAACCCCAATGGTGGGATACTTGGTGCTGCACAGACCACCTATCACAGAACTAGGACTTGCTCCTACCCTAGACAGTAGACTGTACAGACAGTGAAAGGGAGGATGGGTGCTGAAAGAGTGCAGGGAGAAGCAAAGAGACAGTGCCGTCAGACTGTGACTGGACAGGGAGGGACAGAAACACTGGCTCTAGGACAGGGTTATTTACTCCACATATTAAAGCCCTGAGAAGAGTGGTCCTTTAAAGAGCAGGGATCAAACCTCAACAACAGCAGATCTGCTGCTTGGCTAAAGTAGCGAGAAAAGGGGAAGGGATGGGGAAAGGGAGAAAGCAGCAATAGTCAAATTTAAAAAGGACACCAAGGTCAAAACTAAGTTAGCCTAGGAAAAGTTAAAAGAGGCTGGTCAGCAAGGGCTGGGAAACCACAGGAGGGAGAACACTGGAGCATCCTCCCCTGTCTCCACATACTGCATGAGGGCCAGTACCAGCTCTCTCATGCTCTTCAAGGAGGGTTAAATATCCTGGGGAACTGGAGGCCTCTCACATTCTGGGAAACTCTTTGTAAGCTTTTTGTTTGTGGCCAGCCTGCAGCCATATCACTGGGTCTCCACATCTATTTTGTGGGCTGCAGAGACTTGGCAGGTAACAACAGGACAGAGAGCACTGACCCTCCCAGCAACAAAACCAACACCTACAGATAACCAGAGAGGAAGGACTGCTCCGGTAGCACTCTCAAATACTGTTCTCAAAGAAAGGTGCTTCTTGTGCAAATTGATTCAGCACAGTGAAAAGAGCAGCTGGTGACTTCGTAGCTATCAGAATTTCCAGAGCCCATGAGTGGGCTGCAGGTTTGTGGCTACCAATTGCTAGTGCCCATCATCTCAGGGTAAATGCTTAAAAACTGAAAAGCTGGATTCTGCAGAGATTCTAGGGAAAACGTGGGCAAGTGCGACACCCCTGCTTAAATAGCCGGGTGCCAATGGCCCTTGTGCAAAGATCACAACTTGGCCCGGCTCTCCTCACTCCAGGAACAGCACCGCTTGTCCAGCTTCCCAGGTTCATTAGGGGCAATATGAAGGAGCATTTGCAATAGTTTGCAGCATACTGAAAGGTTCATAAAGATGCCGCCCTTGCCACACTGCTTTTCCCAAGGCCCCTTGCGCTCCAAGTCATTTTTACGGGACTTTATCACTTTCTGGGTCTCAGATAGCATTTCTTCCTGGTTATGCTATTTTCAGAGGCATTTCAGCCCCTCCATTCAAATCCCCAAAGGGGGAAGATGGACAAAGTCGTAAGCAACTAAGAGGAGGTCACTAGGCTGTAAGCGGTAGTAAAAAGGGCTTCATCACTGCTTTTAACCAGACCCAGCTGAACAAACTCAGAGGCCTGGCTGGTCAAAGGAATGGTACCAAGTGATCTCCTCAGCACTTGTTTCAAGACACTGCCGCCTCATTTGGAACCTGAAGTTGTTCTCAGCTGGTGACTGGTCTAGGACATGTGAAGAGTTCCAATGGCAGGCTCTCCCCAAGCTGACGGGTACCCACATCTCAAACCCCCTCTGTCTTGGCTCCTCGACTGAGGCTGCAGGCAAACATGAGCCAGAGTGATGTAGATCCCTTCTCTGTGCAGGCAAGGGGCACACTGGCAGGACTGCATTAATCTGGCCCCTGGGTGAATACAAGACAATCTCCATAGCTGGAAGCCATTCTCAGCTGTTCAAAGAAGAAGAGCTTGAGTTCTGAAGTTCCACAGCAGCCTGGGATGGGTAGCTGAAAGTGACATGCCTCAGCCTGTAGCCGATACAGACTGTTGCTTTCCAGTCTCAGCGGGCAGATGAGCAGTGACTGTCTCACTCAGGTTCTGCCAGTCCCAGTTCTTGGGCCAATAAGGGCCACACATCCAAGAGCAGAGAGAATGCAGAGGCGGCCAGCCTTACCACCCTGCTGCCAGGAGTGAGCACTGCAGCTGCCACGCTGGACAAGACAGCACCTGTTGCTGATGGGTCCCATCTGTCTGAGCTCAGGAAAAAGCCCTTTAATCCTACCACTGTTTGGCAGTCTCATAGCCAGGATATTCAAATCTTATCTCACATCCTAGTCACAGGAAACCTTAATGCATCCTGTATCTTTCAGAGGGACAGCCAACAGGCTCCACCAGAACCACCACCAAGTGAACTGAGGGCTAAGGGAAGCCCGAGTTCAAGGCCAGGAAAGCAGTTAAGGATGATGAGATGCCAGTGTGAACAGCTCCCAGGAAAGTGTGTCAGGGCACCTCCTCTCCTCTTCCGCTATCAGCCAGACATGGGTAAAGCTTCCTGCTTTGGGCCCCTCTCCCATGTGGCTAGTCTGGGCTCTGAGAGGCCTCCAGGACTCCAGAGACAGAGGAAGTAAAGGGGAGGGGGAGAATGACTCAGACAGCAGCAGTGATTAGGAGAGGGCTCCTGGACTGAAAAGCAGGGGCTGCTGAGCTCACTCAGAAGTCCAGGCCCCTTTCATGTAGAATATATGATGTGCAACTTGAAAAGGAACTGGGAGAGAGCCCTCACTCTCTCTCTCTCTCACACACAGTTAGGAAATTCAGAATCTAAGGCTAAGCAGGCACTCCTTTGGAGGGGCCAACAAAGGTTTCCCGGTACTCTTACAAACACATAAGTATTGAATAACTGAACATTCACAGGAGGCCAACCCCCCAGCCCCCACAACACACCCCGAGCAGAGCCTAGTGTGGGTACAAAGTTTGTACCTACATCTGAGCCACAAGCTGCAAAATGATCAATGGATAACTACGGACTTGCAGGACTATTTCTATCCCCAGGTCCTTGGGGTACGGCAACATCATACTGAAGTAGGATTACCAGATGTCAGGCAAAAGGAGGACATACCCTCCTTTTTACCTTCATGTCCTCCATTCGGAAGGCATTTTAAAGATACATGATTTTGTCTAGCTTTTTACTTACACGGGTTAAAGCATCCTAGAACACACTTAAACACCTTAATTTTAGGGGGAAGCATTCCAGGGCCCCCTAAAAACAGAAGATTATTACATTAGTGCTACATTTTCTCCATGTGTCCTTCCCTGTTCTTATTTCCATGCTTTGCTATCTGGTAACCCTATACTGAAGGGAATCGGCCTGGCAGCAATTGTAACCCCTGTCACGCAGAGCAAAACTAAAATGGAGAACACTCTGCCTAAGCTCTGCACTTCATTTTATGTTGCACAGGGTAGCCACAATACCACACCAACAGTGCTACTGGGCAAGTCCCAGCCTGAGACTATTAGGTCTGCCTCCTCTGCTCTGGAGTTGGCTACAGGAAGGAATGCCAGGGGGCTCGTGTGACAGCACATGGGAGATTGAGCCAGCCTGGGAGTTTGATTTAAGTGCCTCACTTCTGCATCACCCTGCCACTGGCAGAAGAGGAACTTGTGGCCTCGTCCATACTCCCATCTTGACCCTCACATCCCTTGAGTCTGGCTGCAGCTAGACTCGGATGGAGGCAGTTGCTTTTATGCTCCGAGAGGAACTCTGTGTTCCCCTGGAAGGCTAGAAGGCTGGCACGGAATGGGTGAAGACCACAGGTCTCCAGCTGGAGTGCAGAAATACTCTGGGATCACACTGCACCAGATATACAGGCCAACTGGCAGCTTCTAAGGGAGTCCTCCAAGAGCCATTACTCTTTGACAATGGGACTCTAGGCAGAGGCAATGACACAGCTGGGAGAAACCATCCCTTCAGACAGGACAGGCAGCACAGGGAGGGCCTCAGCTCCCCTTCACCATAACCCAGCCCTCAGATGGTGAGGGGCTGCTTGCAGTATTGTTCCAGGAGCTCTCTTTAATCCCTCAATCCCTGCTGAAATTTTATCTCTGCCCTTTCTCCCTACTTCCTGGTGACCTGCAGCCTCCTGCAGACAATGGGGAGCTCTCCATTTACAAGGACTTCCTGGAAACTTCTTATCAAGCCAGCCAGCCAGCTCCAGAGCACACCTGATAACCGTCTGCAGGAAGTGAACAAGGCCCTCCCCAGCTGCAAGCTGTGAGCCAGAGGCCCAGCCAGCCTCATGTGCAGCAATTCCCACTTTCCACCACACTGTCATTTGCAAGCTATTTGAGTCCATACATGGAGAATGTTAAATGGCTCCATTTCAGTACGTCTTAGGTAGCAGCTTCTGACCTGTTTAGGGTTACCAGATACAAAAGCATGGAAAGGAGGACAGGGAAGTATGAAAAGGAGGACATTGGAGGACACATGGAGAAACTGGAGCATTAATGTAATATTCTTCCATCTTTAGGGGCCCTGGAACGCTTCCCCCCTAAAAATAGGGTGTTCTGGGGTGTTCCAGCATACTTTAACCCTTGTAAGTAAAAAACCAGACAAAATCATGCATTTTTAAAATGCCTGCCAGATGGAGAACATAATGTAAAGAGGAGGACATGTCCTCCTTTTGCCTGATGTCTGGTAACCCTAGATCTGTTCAGCATAAGCTGTGATAATGGAGATGGGAGGCAGGAGCTCAGGCACATGTGCTTGGCTAGACTAGCCCGTCTGACTTTCTACTCCTGCCCATGCTTTTCACACTCAGCGCACTCACTACTCCCTGGCCGGTTCTCTGGAAAGCATTGCCAGCAGCAGTTTCCCACACTCCAACTGCAGCAGTTCAGAAAGTTCAGCTGGAGTCCTTCAGGAACTTTCATCTGAGGCAAAGGATGAGGTGACCTCTCTTTCAGCCTCACACCTATCCTAGGGGCCACAGCAACACCTGTGGAGATCAACCCCATAGCCCTTGCCTGCTTTCTCCCACCATCAGTGCCCAAGGGCTCTCAGCAACCCCAGCCCAGAGCTGTTTGATCCACTTAAGGCTGATGAGAGGCTAAAAGGCATTTCAAGCATCTGAACTAACAACTACTTGAAAACGTGGAGCAGATTTGCAAACAGGCTCCACCACCACAATCCATCACTGCCAAGAGTTCAGAGGGTCTGAGGGGTGCTGGGGCATTTCCTTGTTTCCAGCAGCTGCTAAGTCTCTTGGCCACATCCAGGTGCCCTGCATCCTGCTGGGGTCACTGCCAGTGTTTGACAACTAAATCTCTAACTCCAGGGCCCCCCATCAGCTAAAGAAAACTTCAGCCAGATGCACCCTTAGCAAGGGCTGCACAGGACTTGTCACCCGGCACTGGTTCACTACCGTGAAATATAGCCATTGACTCAGCTAATGGGCAGCCAGCAAAACTTCAGCGCCAGGGGCAGAGAGGAGCACAGAAGGGATGTGCCCCTTAATGATACAGGGGTCTTGGAGGTTTACCAGAGATGGACACACTGGGTCCCATAGCAATAGTTCACATCATCACCTTTCCTTCCATAATCCTTTTCCAGGGCTCTCCAGTGCTGCACACCACTTCCCTCCCCAGGTTAGTTCATTACACCCATTTTGCTGAAGAAACTGAGGCACAGAGAGTTAAGAGTGAGGGCCCTGACAATATGCCCCAGAAGTTGTGGCTCCCAGTACATTGCGGTGAACAGCACAAGGAGAAAGTGTGTCCTTTTGCTTCCCTGTGACAGAAAAAAGGCTTGAAATTCTGCTTCCTTCCCCTTTGGAAAAAGGAGATGAGCCAGCTCTAGCTCTTGTCACCATTCCTCAAAGTGGAGGCTTAGATGAGCACGATGATAGTAGGTTGGAGTGGAGAGAGCAACTTTAACTTGGGGTTCAGGGTCGACACAGACACCTGGAAACTCTGGAACACTTGAGCACCAACCTTCTGATAAATGAGAACTTAAATTGGGGTGTGACTATGAGGAGAAGAGAGTGTGACACAAGGTCAGGGAGATGGGGGAGCAGTAGGTCAAGGGGGTGAACAGTGATGGGATATACATAAGGAAGACAGGGAAGATCCTAGCAGGCAGATAAGATCTCCATTCTGATTAGCCACCTACCACTTGCAGAAACAGGGTCTCAGTATGATGAACCAGAGATGTGTATCAGTGCAGTAGAGATTTTCCCTGCCTCAAGGAGTTATTGTTAGGGAGGTGAGGAGTTCTGGGACTGGAGATAGATGTGGTCACAGGCAGCAGGGGGTGGAAGTGAATCAGATATTCAATATCTGAGGATGTGGAGGATACAGCAACCCTAAAGGAGAAGTTTGGAGGGCAACCCATGCCAGGAGTTGTCAACTTCTTTTGTATCGTGATATGGTTGGCAGAGCGCGCAACCATGTGCGACACAGTGCATCCCCATGCCCCCAATCACCAAAAACCACCCCTGCAAAGCCACACTCCTGATGGCCAAATTCCCAGCACCACTTAGACAGGTGTCATGACACACCAATGTGTTGCGACACACCAGCTGAGAACCGCTGACCTCTACATCAGTAAGTTTAGGCTCAAAATTAGGTGAATACTTCTGACCATCAGAGGAGGAAAGTTCTGGATCAGCCTGCCAAGAGAGGAATGGGGGTAAAAATCTAACAGGCTTCAAGACTGTGCTTGATAAGTTTATGGAGGGGATGGTGTCACTGGAGGCTGGCCCATCACATGTAGCCTATAAACTACTGCCAGTAGCAGAAATCCAAAACAGCTGGAGATGGGATACCATATGAGGTGAGATCTGAGTTACTGCAGGGAATTCCTTCCCAAGTATCTGCTCGGTGAGTCTTGTCCACATGCTGTGGGTCTAAGTAATTCCCATGTTGCAGGCTGGGAAGGAATTTTTCCCCAGGTCAGACTGGCAGAAATCAGGGGCATCACTGGTGCCTGGCACAGGGGGCACGTACCCCAAGTCCCGGCACCAGTGCCCTGAATGGCTGGCATGCCCCTGCCTCTCCCAGCCCCATCTTCAGCCAGGTATCCAAGGCCTGGCCAGCCACGGTGGCACCTGCCTCTCCCAGCCTGGATGTGGCAACCACTGCCTCACTCAGGCCTGTCCCTGGCTGGGCTGGCAGCAGCAGGAGCCCAGGGCCCTGACACTGAATCGGGGTCAGCAGGCAGGCCCCAGCCTCAGGCCTTGAGTCTTTTCCTGGGGCAATGACACTCCTGGCAGAAATCCTAAGGGTTTTCCACTTTCCTCTACAACATGGGGTACCGGTCTCTTGCAAGTTTAAACTGGTGGATCTTCTCCACTGTGACATCGAAACCATGATTTGAGAAGGTCAGTAACTCAGCCAGAGGCTAGAGGTCTATTACAGGAGTGCATGGTGAGGTTTAGTGGCCTGTGATGTGTGGGGTCAGACTGGGTGATCGAGATGGTTCCTTTTGGCCTTAGCATCTAAGTGTCTACCCCAGTCATGTAGTCCTCATTCAGTCTCCTTACAGATGATGCCCCATGAGGTATTACTTCACCCCAGACTGATGGCTTTCCTTCAGTCAGCCTCATCTGGGCATCAGAACCTCAGTCACTGCTGGTGCCAGAGACAAGCACACTTTTCTCCACTGTTTAAAAGCCCAGCATTATCTGGCTGAGCTGTGGTGTCTCCATGGAGGGTAGGAAGGGGAATGGCTTCATTTAATCCTTTTGTGCAAAGGAAGAAGAACTGACTGCATCCTGGAGAGAAGGCAATCCAGGGAAGCCCCCACCCCAGCACTCACCTAGTGCCCCCAAAGAGGATGATCTTGTCCCCCACTCTGCAGCAGCACTGCCTGCGGCGAGGGCACGGCCCTTTCCCCTTCGGGTCAATCTTCTTCCAGGAAACAGATACTGAGGAAAAACCCAAAAGTCTGTCATGGGAACACAAGCTAGACTAGCCCTAGTTAGAGATTTGACAAGCCCAGATCTTAGGCAAGCTCTGAAGTGTCCAACTAGACAATATATCAAACAGGGACTTGCCATGCTGAGCCCAGAACTCCACCTGATGTCAAGAGCAGCCTCCCCGTGCCCCCATGCACCAAGAAGAGATGAGTATTTCTCTGCAGACGCTGCATTCAGACGGCCTTTATTTAGGGGCAGAGGAAAGGTTCCCGCGGGAGTTAGCCCAGCGTGACCTGTACAGTGGAGTCTGTTCTGGATACCCTATTAGGGTCACGTACATGCTACTCACCAGAAACTGACAGGAGGGAGATCTCGAGCCCACCCACCTAGCCTGCCAAAGTCACCTCTGGTGCTTCAGTATGGAACCCAAACCCCAGCCCACATGAAGTAACAGACTGCACCAAGCCAAACAAACAAGGAGTCCCAGGGCGTTTAAAGACTAAAATTCATTTATTGCATGAGCTTTTGTGGGAGAATATTCCACTTGGTCAGACGCTTTTCCACCAGACTCCTTGTTTGTTTTGCTGGACTAGCCTAACATGGCTGCCTTTCTGGAACTGCACAAAGCCAGTGGTGCTAGAACAGACCCAAGATGCTCAGGGTCAGAACTGCAGGGATGAGTTTGGTTCAGACTTGCCAGACAACAGACTCCTGCTGCATTTGGGAACCAGGGTGGAAGATGACCTCAAATAATACACCTGCCAGCATCCCTACCCCTCAGTCACTGTCAAACACAATTTTTCAGTGGTGTCTGTTTCTGTTGAAGGGTGCACATGGATGCAGTGCCATCTGCTGACAACGGTACTAAGCGCAGAGCCTGTTGCCAAAGAGGACTGAGTACACCTGCTGAACAGAGAACTGGAGACGGAAGGCTGTGGAGACTCCATTCAGGACAAGCAACTCTGAATGGATGAGGATAGGGAACCCAGTCAGGAAATGGCAGCTATTAACCCTGATCAGCAGCCCATGGCCCTGTCTTTAGAAAAGCAGACCATCTCCCCCACACCCCATCCTTCGGCAACAAGCAGTTAATGCTTCTATAGGCCTTCAAGTACTATAAGTTCTTAAATATTAATCCAGCCTCAGGCACCCCGCGAGGTATGGTAATATCACCTTCTTCTATAGATGAGGACCTGAGGCACCCTACAGAGACTTGCCCATGTGGACTGAACTCTAATACCTGGCTCTCTGCTGTAAGCTCAGACAACAAGGGTGCTGTCCAGAATGAAACCTTTTGGTGTCATAGTGGCAGTGGGTTGGGCATTGGGAAGGGTCATGCCCAAATCCAAAGTGAACTGCTTCCCACTGCTGAGGTCATGATCTCCTTTACATCCCACACTCTCCAGGGGACCCTTACCTACCCCCCACTTCCATTAGCTTCCTTGCGAAGGTTTTTTGCATTAGATTATCTTGTTTCTGGATAGAGTGCAGCATACTGCCACAGAGGGTGAGTCACACTCCTTTGTTCTGGATGGAAGCGTATGTCAGCATTATTTCGCTCTCATTTGTTCTGGTAAAGTGATCTGAAGCCAGTACTATGGGAGCGCCCAAGCAATTAAACTGGTTTACACCAGCAGTGTCAGAGAAAAACATTTCACTGTCAGATTGCTGACAGCATGCATTTATATATCCACAAGCACTCTGGGACATAGACAGTGTCCTCCAGGAGGAATGTAGGGCATCCAATATACTGGGGCCCTAATCACAACAGAGGATCCTGGGCACTACCACACTACAAATAAAGTGAGTCTAAATACCTGGATCAAATTTCCAGAGATCATGGAAGTGTCTGTTCAAACGTGCGTTGTAGCCACCAAATATATACAACTCCCCATTGTAGCCAACTGCAGGGAGCAAGGAGAGAGATCAGCACACCCAGGACAGAATGCAGCTGCTATCAGTCTCCCAACAACAACAAACAAGAAAGAAAGGGATCCCAGTAACTTCCCTTCTTGCATGCCTCATTCATGTCTGAGGCAGCATGCTCAGTTCTCCACCTACGTGAGATTATGTCATGCACCTGCTTTCCCACAGGACACAGAAGTCATTATTCACCCCCTGCCATCCACTCAAAACTAGACGCTCTGTTCAACCTCAGAGCAGGCCAGGAAGGCAGCACATCTCCCCTTCCTCCCATTTGTCCTCACTAAGCCCTCCACACCCCTTGTTCCTGAAATGATAACTCACAAGCTGAATGGCTCCTCCTGCCTTCAGGAAGCACTTGAGTAGAAGAAGAGCTTGTTTCATTGTCCACCCAGGAGTTTGTTTCGGTGTCGAACACTTTAATTCGGTTACAGTAGATCTCGTTGTTTGAGTGAAAGGGCCCAAAACGATCTGCTCTGCCACCAAATACGTACATCTTTGTCCCAATGATGGTGGCTGAGTGGAAGTCTCTCCAGCGAGCTGGTGTGCCCTGGAAACACCAACTGCTAGTAAGTAAAGCAAGTAAAAATGCAGGTGTAAGCAGAACTGGGTGGCCTGCTTTGAAGATGAGCAGCCACCCTGCACAAAACTCGTGTTCCCGCAGGTTTCAACCAAGGAAATAGAAGCTGCATAGCAGGTATGTGCAAAATCACTGAAGGGTAGCAGAAGTGAAGGGTTTTATGTGGGCCAAAGCAATAAACAGACACTGACCTTCACTGGGATTAAAGTCCATATCATGTTGCTGGTATCCAGCTTGTGGATGTCATTCGAGAAGCAGTCAGCCTAGAAAAGAGCCACACACCCAGTTACCCAACTGTTAGGAGACCAGGACCTTGCAGACATCAGGACACTAGCATGGACTAGAAACCTGGAGCATGCCCCTGGAAATCAGTCCACTGGCTCACATTTGCTGTAAAACAAAGGATGGAACACCTCTGGGAATGCAGCAGCTGCCCATGATTTCTGATCCCATCATTCAGCAGGAGCCAGGCATTGTTTACCAGCCACGAGACAGCCTGCACTGGATTTGGATGAATTAATTGTCTCCTGGGCTTCTCTCCAGTGCTCATCACTGTAACCTCAGAGTGCTTAACACCCAGAGTCTCAGGTCAGCCACTGCACAAGCACTGGGTACGCTGGAAATGCTGAGGGCTAGATTTTTCAGAGATGCTAGGCACATCCAGCTCTCACACTGTTCAAATAGCAGTTCTGATGATTGAAAGCCAGGCCCAGCTGCCTCGCACTAGGTACCCACAAGACAAGAAAAATAAATGCCAGCCACCTGTGAAAATCCTAGTGGGAATGATGTGTCCGCTGCCACATGGAAAACTCAAGGGTCCCAGACCAGTTCCTTAACTACAAGGCTATCCTATCTTTTCCTGCACCTCCATGGCTCATTCAGTCCTCACGTTCTACCTCTTGCTACAAGTGAAAGAAGGACAGTCTCATTCCCTGTCCACCCTGTGCAGTAAGGAGGAAAAGGTCCTGCAGACAAGACAGCCAGTGATTGTGCAGTTAAAAGACTATCATAATACACGTGCAGAAAAAGGCAGAACTAAAGTAGCCCAGGCAATGTTAATTCTGGCCATTCCTAATGTAAATACGTGACTTGGTGACACTAATGTATTTTGGAGATAATTTTCTAGGATCTTCATAAACAGACACCCAGAAACTCCACTTGTACCTGTAGTGACCCCTACACATAAGCCATTGCAGGGCTTGAACCTAGGATTATTATTTACAACATTATCCTCCAGCTCAAGTGGCTGAACAGACTCTGCTAGCTAGTAGCAGTAGAAAGCTATTATCTAGCTGGCCAGCCTTTATGGTGGTTGGCAGAGGAGTGGTGGAAATACACATAGCCTGGCACATGGAGCTGGCATACACATTTGGAGCAACAGCATGTCTCAGTTGTGTCTACTGTGAAACATCTGGTTACTTCAGCTGGAAATAGCTCATGCAGGCTCACCTGTAAAATGCGGAAGGGAGAATGATCTTTGCCTGTTTCCTAGGGTAGAGGCCAAACATGAACAGAACTATCACTAGACAACACAAGACCTGAGGAGAGCTGTGCTGTGCCTGGCTCCCAAAGCAACAAAACTAACTACTCTTGGGCTACCAGTACTTCAATGTTCTCATGGGGGAGCTCAGCAAGGCCTGACCATGTCTGGGACAGGTGGAGCATTCAGAGAGTGACACAGCACAGAACAACATCTAATGCACATATGCAAAAGGAAATTTTCCATGGTTCTCATCTTGTCCAAATCTAGGTGGCTTTTCACAGGATTGGCAAAAGCACCTTTCCCTTTGGCCCTAAGAGATGCCTTGGCTCCAAACCTCTGAGGTGCCAGATTCACTCAAGAGCAGGTGAACTGGTTTGGCTTATATCCAAAACAAATATTCCCCATGAAGCACAGAGTAAGCCTAAAACACATCAACTATAACTGACAATCTGGCAAAGCTGTCGGGAACTAAACCCAGGGCTTTATGCTGGAAAGCATTCAGTGCTTAGCTAGGCACAACAGAGGAACACCCTATGGTCATATTCTGATTATCAGGACAAGCAGGGCTCCCCAGGTATCATCAGACTTTTTTGGACACACTTAGTGCCAGAGATCACCTACCAGTTGCTCGTACCCGCCGAAGATGTACATGATCTTTCCCAGGACACAGGCTGAATGCCCATCTCTTGCTCCTGGGACCATTCCAGAAACCTTGGGTGTGAACCACTTGTGTGTGTCTAGAACAGAGACACTGGATGTTAAGAGCAGACCCAGGCAAGGGAGACTGCATAGAACAGCTCTTGGGAAGACAGCCTCCCAAGCAAATAAAGGCCATCGCTGCCCTAACCCTGTGTCCATACCGGAAACTGAAACAGTTGAAACTGCACGTGGGCCATCTGCCATGAGTGCTGGGGAAATGCTCCAAGGCCAGGCTGCCTGCCAAGAGGCCTCCAGACATGGGCCTTGTGGGACCTAATTTCTGTGGCAAGCACCGCTGATTCCTGTGACGACAATGCTCAATTCTGCAGCCATACCAAAAAGTTAACAAGCCTAAGAACCCCCAGTCAGCACAGTACCACTTAGGGAACTTTTAACTTTTTATCAAATGCAAAACTAACTTGAACGGCTCCTCAGCTGTGCACTTGTATATTTTCAACCAGCCCATGGCAAACTTGGCAGTGACAGTGCAAGACTGCCCAGTAAGCATTGGGACAGCATCTGAAATGCTGACTGCCTCAGGCGTTGAAGCACACAGTACTCTAGATTGGTGGTTTTCAAACCATGGGTTGGAACCGAGCACTGGGTTGCAGGCCCTCATGCACTAGGTCACCACACCCCCTGCTGCCACAGCTGAAAGACAGGAATGCATGGCTCAAAGATTTAATTGTTGGGTCATGTGCATAAATTTTTTTTTCAACTGGGTCCCAAGAAAAATAAAAAGTCTGAAAACCACTTAGAGAGTCAAAGGCATTTCCTGCTGTTTGTGTCAGTAGATTTACTCCAACACTTACAGTCACATGAAGTGTGCCCCAGTTCACCACTCTCTGAATCATTGGTCCTTCCCACCATTCCACAACTTGTCCAGCTCCTGTTCATCTCTCTTCACCTGCACTGCCCCCCATCCCTCAGACTTTCCCACTTGCCTGGGAGAAAATCCCACTTCGTCAGATGCTCCATCTTCAAAGCATCTGATGAAGTGGGATTTTCTCCCATGAAAGCTCATGCGAAAAATAAATCTATTAGTCTTAAAGTGCCGCATGACTCCTTGTTTTTTTTGATGGACTAGACTAACACAGCTATCCCTTTGGAAATTCCTACTTGCCTGCCCCCCCTGTTCTCATTTCCTACAAGTCCACCTGCCCCAGTAATTACATTCTGCTCTGTTCTGAGGAGTCACCATGCTCAGTGAAGTGTGCGAAATGGGAGTGGCTGGGAAGCACTCGCAGGCACCTGTCCCTGTCCCGGGAGCCCACTGACAAGCACAGATAAGCCTTCAAGCAGCAGGAGATCCCTGGAGTGCTGCTCGCAGGCAGCAGCAGGGCTTATTTCAGGAAGTGACAGAACTGGGATCTGTTCAACATTCGCCAAGAGATCAGAACTTCTCTGAACTTGGCGTGCAGCCCGTTATCTGCCCAGACTCCAGTTGGAGCTGAAAGAAGGGGCCTGCTGCAAGGTCATATAAGCACTAGGGAGACAAGAAGCAGAGAGGGAATGCTAGCTTTGCTCCCACCAGAATTCCTGCCATCCCTCGGGCCACCGGCAAATCCAGCAATACCCGACCATAAAGGGCCCAGCCAAGAAATAAGCTGGAGTTGACCCAGGACATCTAATGCAGTTCACACCTGCATGCCCACTCACCCTGGAGCAGTCCCCAGGGCTGTGTCCAATCTGAAGTGAGTCACACAATGGGGCTTCCACCACTGTCAGCCAGGGAAGCAGGATTAGCAGTGCTCGCTCTCCAGCTGGAGAGGACCTGGCACACGTGCATAGAAGGTCAGACAGGGTTTTGGATGGGGGCGGAAGCCTGAGGCCAGTCTATCAGTTTTCACTTAACACTACTGCTCAATTGCTTTAGCTGGCATCTGCCATGGTTTACTAGGCCTGTTTCTCCAGCTGCAGTTGTCAGACAGGCAACAGCTCCAACTGTAGCCTGAGAAAAGAGCCCAGCAGCAAGACGTTCTCTCCAGACCTCAGAAGAGAGAGGTAACTAATATCTCTCCAACTTCACCAGAGACAGCCAGTTTCCCTTCGGTCTGTGAATCTGACTTGCCTCCAGAGCCCCCTTGTCACTGTTCAGAAATTCCTCTTCACCTAGTCCTCTCTAATCTGCCCACCACCTGTGAGTCACCCCACATCCCCTCAAGTCCACTCAGACCCCTTCATTACTTTCTCACTGTGCCAAAGCGTTGTCTTCCTCCCAGGCTCCACTCAGCTCTGACTGGGCCAGCTCTTATTTACTCCCGCTCCCATCTTACTCACTGCAGCTTCTGTATCCTCTTCCTTCTTTTGTCTTTGCTCCCTCCCAGCACAAAGGGCTGCACAGAACAGCTTTCCTCTCCAGGAGCACCCAGCACTCGCCTGTTTTGTGAACTCACTTGCCCTCAAACCCTTTCCAGCAATAGTTCCACAGAGCTGTTTGTCACAAAGCGAGAACTAGGATCCGACTTAAGAACCAAAGGAAGTCACAGCGCAGTCTAATGAATATTAGATTTCCCATTAGGAAAGCGCCAAAGAGCTGTCAGTCCTAGTTCAAAAGCAATGCAGAGTCAAATGCGTGAACACATCCTGTTACTCTTCTAGACACTGCTAAGCTAGCCAGAGACTCCATCTCATGCTCCAATAAGACCAATTCCCAGCCTCCTGCAGTATTTCTCTAGAGCAGGGCTTCCTCCCTCACCTCGGCTCTCAACATGCTATAAAAATGGGGGAAATGGGGCACTCCAGCCACCGGGCAGGACCCTTGAGCACAGGCATAGCTTGACTTCTATTTGAGGAGGGCAGTACCCAGCAGGGCAGCGACAAACCACCACCTCCACCTGACTCCCCCCAGCAGGCCACCAAGCTGTCCAGGATGGGGAGGGGGATGCCAACACAGCCAGGAACTCAGACCGGAAGTCAGCTCAAAACGTTTTAAAACCACTCAGGGTGGGGGGCAAAGGGGGGTAAGCTCAGGGCTATATGCCAAGCAGGTCACCTGCACCTTCCTGCAGTCACTGCTTTCTGAAGTCTGGGCTGGTCCTGGACCTGGGCCCTCCCAGCTGCACAAGCAGTCAAAGGCAGCTGGGAGCGGAGAAGCATCCAGACCAAGGCAATAGCAGCAGAAGGAGACAGGGGAATGCTGCAGCCACCCACTCTCAGGCACCAGCCAGAGCAGCCACTGCCCTGCACTGCCCAGCCAGCAGCCTCCAACCTAGCCAGGGGACAGGGTGGAGAGGAGGAGTTGAGGTGCACGTGGGACTGCTCTGGCACTGCTCTGCTCTGCTCACGGCACTGCAGCTGGGGATTGCAATGTCCTCCTCCCACCAATTCCACTCCTGGGCTTGAGGCACCAGGGCTCATGGCTCTCCAGAAACTGGTTCCTGGGCTGTGGCCCCCCAGTTGAGAACTATTGCTGTAGAGGGCAAACCTTAGCCATCACATCACAGGAAGCTCAGGGGAGGAGCACAGTAATACTACCAGGAAACTCACTCAGGAAGAGAAGTCTCAGAACACTCAAGGTGAGGTGGACCAAAAAGCTGGCACTTACTGACATCAAAGGCGTAGAGTACATTGCAGGCTCCCTCCGTGTCATTTCGGCCACCCCATATGTAGATGGTATCATCAATCAGCACTGCAGAGTGCCCATACCTCATATAGGGCACCTCCCTTACGTGGTCCTGGCTGTTTGTCCACACTGGTGGCAGCTTGATCCACCGCAGAGACACTGAAAGCAGAAGCCCCAGATTGTCACTTTGTTGGCTTCCTGGTTCACCCCAGATGTCAGGTTGCCATAAGGGGGAAATGTATGCAGAGTCCAGCAGATATGTGAGAGAGAGAAAACATATGTAGATAGAAACACTTGCAGTTACTCTACAGCTCACCAAGGGAACTGGACTTTCAAAAGCAAGTCAAAAGCCTTAACTGGACTTGAACAGCTGGTAGCTATAGATAAACACTAACATAAAACCCCCTGGAGATGTTGGTGGCTCTGCTGTCCTACCAGGAAGTACAAGGAGCACCTGAGGACACAGCACAGAAACTGAGCCACTTCCTTGCATCAGTCTTCATCACACATGGTGTCAGAGAGACAATTACCCCAGTCAATTCTATTCAGATGAGGAAACATGCCTCCGTCAGAGACACATCAAGAGAGTGGAAAGACTGATCATTTGAAGAACTATAAGTCCCTAGGACCAGATACGTTCAAGGACTCTGAAGAAATGTAAGAATTAAGTTACTCCCAGGTTCATGGCATTCCTCGAAATTAGATCTGTGAACCTAGCTTTGCTGTCAGGTGAATGAGCTGAAGTGACTAAATACAGAATTGCGATCAGCAGGAAAAGGTGGAGCAAAGTGACATGGCAACATACAAAGAAGGCGATTTTTAGATGAGTTGAGGCGAAAGACATTCGTAAGAAGCCTCAGATGGACCCAGCAAAGGCAGGTGAATGGGCAGCATAAAATTCACTGAAGACAAATGCAGGGTAGTGCTCGTCAGAAGGAATCATTTGAGCTATTCATGTACATTACTGGCTCTAAGTTGTGGGCCACTTGAAGTCTCTGTGCTGTGTGCAGCAGACAGTGTTGAGATGCGCAAGGAATGCAATAGCAAGTGACAAGGAGAATGTTAAAATGCCCCTGTATAAATCAGTGGCATATCCTACTCCTGCCTCCTGGCGTACTGTTTGCAGTTCTGTTCTAGGGAAGAAGAGAGGAGCTTAGAGTGTGATAAGAGGCACAAGCACTTCCATGAGAGATTTATTGATTGGGATTGTTCAAAAAGGAGGCAAGCAAGGATCAAGGTGCCAATGACATCAAAAGCAACAAACAGCAAAGGAAAAAGGAAACTAGGCACTCCTAGCTACCTTTTTTAATAGGAAAAACAAGGGGCTATTCAGTGACTCTGAAAGACAACAAATTAATGGATTTAGAAAATTGATACAAGGAAATATTTTCACATAACACTCAATTAGCTTGTTGCATTCACTGCTGCGAGGGATCACTGAGGTCTAACATTTCTATCGAGAATGGATAACACCCCTATTCGATTAGGCTGGATAAAAGGGTTCAAGTCTTCACGCAGAAAGGGTTAAGAACCCTCCTGCTTCTAGGCATAAGTCAACCACTAGCAGATGGAGGCAGCAGCAGATTCCCTCCAGGCACTCCCCCCTCAGAATTCAGGTAGCCCAACCACCTTGTGCTGGCCAATGATTGAGGTATTGCATTGACTCAGTGCACCACTGGTCTGGCAATTCCTACTACACTCTTGATTTGATTCTACTACAGCCTTGCAGACACCTCTATGGGTGCCCTCACCAAAAAGGTCATCTCACCACCACCCCACTTAGGTCAGCATCTGGTGGAGGTGCCCATCTAACTGGAGGTTTCCTGCTCCGAATAAACTGTCAGCTGGCTTACACATTCCATGCTTCTCCTGGGATGAAGGCACACAACTCCTTTAAGCTGCTGAGTGGGACTCAAGACCAGGAACGCTTCAGAGAGCAGGCCACCAAATGGTCAGTAAGCAGACAGAAGTGGGCAATACTGTTAGAGCAGTCAAATGGGAGTCTGAATCTCTGAATACATTCCTCAGTCTGCAGGTATCACTACAGAGCCTCTAGCAAATCGCTGCATTCCTGCTCTCTCCAGCACAAGACGGGCTGTGCCTGTGAGTAAAGCAGGAGCACCATACTCTGATCATGGTGGATTACTTCAAAGGCTGCTTAGTAAACACTTCCTCTCCCAACTATCCCTGCCTTGGGGATGAGTTACTCTAGGTAAGGATTTAAATATGATTACGAGTGTTTAATCAGCTCTTTGGTTACATTTTCAAGTGCCCATTGATTCAGTTTCTCTGCAAAAGGAAGAGCCAGCACCATGATAAGTCAGCTCCTCAGCTGACCAGGCTGTTAAGTGCTTTGAGATCCTTAGATCAGGAGATACAGTTCTCCCAATGTCCTCACCCCCTCCATCCCTCAACCTTGGGGCAAGTGCAGCTTTGGGCTCACCAAGGCACCACCTGAAGTGGAAATGAAGCCTTGCACCTGTGTCCTAGAACGAAAGAGATTGCAATACACAAGGACCAGTGATCTGGAAACTACTCCAAGCAGCCTTCCAGCTATAGCATGGGGTCTCCATGATGAGCAGCGGTGGTACATGTGTCTCACATTTGGCCCACAGAGTACAGCCACCTTCAAGAGAAGTGAGTCTGACCATGTATCCTGGGAGTTCCAGCCTCTGCCAGCCCACAGCAGCCGCAAGGACGTGGCACTCTTACCTGCATTAAACACGTGGACATCAATCTGTCGCAGAGTCTCATAGTCTTCACCAGAACAATACCCGCCAAAGGAATATACTTTATGGCCAACAGCCACAGCAGCGTGGTTCACTCTCCGAGGCCCACCTTCCAAGTGCACGGTCCACCGTAACATTCCCTTCTGTGAATGAGCTAGCCTTCAAAGCCAGAGGGCACTACAGCCTCAGACCCACAGGGCTGCCACCATGCAGCACTCAATTCTGCAAGAGACAGAATGCAATGCTCAGAAGATACACCCCACTCTCACCCACCTCTTCATGTTCCTGGCATGCCAGTTAGGAAGGAAACACTGTTCTTAACCCAGCACCTGCCCCACTGGAGATTTTAAATATCTGTTTAGAACATGTACACAGAGAATCTTCCTATCCTTGTTGGGATATGAGGATTTGCAACTACATCCCCTGCATCTGCTAGGAGGGGATCTTAAAGGGCACCTGCCTTCTGGAGAAATGACTGTTGGAGCCACTACAGAGTAGGGCAAAACCTGGAAGAGATTTAGTACATCAGCCTCAGTAACTCCCTGGGAACAGACCCTTTCCTCTGTGGTCCCCAGTCCAAAACCAGATCAGCCTACACAAGGCCTCCTACAAGCAATCAGTGCATGATGGTGTCAGTACCCGCTCCCCTCCCCCCTGCAACTTCCCCCTCACTCAGTGCATCTTTAAGTCCGACCAGATCACATCTGCCACTACAGCACCTTCACCACACAGAGTGAGTAGCACAGTATGCACAAATCAACTGTAATTAAAAAAAAGTCACCATGAGGTGAAGATATAAAAAACTAAGCCATTAACAGCAAACCCATTAACTTCACCACATGGTGTGTAGCGCGTCATAAAACAACTCGGGAGCCAAAGAGGTTAATCTTTGTATTTCCCAGAGGAGCAAAGGAGGCCACTTGGGGAAGCCCAAACCCCCTACTTGTGAACACTTGCAGTCTCTGATGGTATCTCTTGATTAGCCCCATGTTTTCATCTTCACATTCAGCCCAAAGGCTATGATGGGTTGGCAGGGGAAGACATGGGAGACAGAGGGTATTCTAGATAGCATTTCCTTCCATCTCAGACCTTTCTAGTACCCATGCTGAGAGAACTACAATAAATTAGAAACACCAGGACATGGTCTTCCTATGGCATGGGTCTCAAACACACAGCCAGCGGGCCACATGTGGCCCCTAAAGCTATTTCCTGCGGCCCACAATGACACAATCATTACTGATATTTGCAGTATCATTGCACAGAAAGGTCTCAGTGGTGCGGCCCTTTAGCTACCATACTAATCCTCATGCGGCCCTTGTGGTGATTTGAGTTTGAGACCCGTCCTATGGCAAGCCAGAGCATATTGTGTGTTCAGAGAGAATACATCAGAAATGTTTGGCAAACCAACAAGGAGCACTGTGTGTCTCCACGACCATCACAGATGAGTATCACACTAACACACATCCCTGTGAAGTAGGAAAGTGGAACTTTCCCTGTTTCACAACTGGAGAATGTAGGCTCTGGGCAAGTTGCTTAATCTTTAAGTCACTGGTGGTGTGTGGCAATGGGAGGATTCAATCAGGCTCAGTTTTCAACTCCAGCTGTTTTTGTAACCCTGTGAAAGAAGGGCTGGAAGTCCTATCTCCCCTACCCCATTCTGTTTTATCACAGGATTGGCTCAAGGGACTCTGCCTGGGGATGACTCAAAGTCTGAGAAGAGAAAACTTGGGAAGTTTCAGCAAGTTTGAGCAGTGAGCAATACTGGAAACAGCTCCATAACCTTGAGCACAGTGGGAATGACCAGTCAATCGCTACACAAACCCATAGGAATGTTCCCCAGGCAGAGCAATAACCACCATTCCATCAATACCGAGCAGTTAGAGACTGCTGAGCCATTTTATTTCTCCCGACATTATCACCAGTCACTTGGACCCCCAGAAGTTAATGAGGCAACAGAATTGACTCCAGATCATGTCCCCACCCGAGGGGGTGTCCAAGAACCAGCTCTCCATCTGCCCCAGCCCCACTGCCCCAAGCTGTAGGCAGCACTCAAAAGCCATTTCTGGAACAACTCTACGCTTCAGCTACATCTCCTCACAAGCCAGATCCTGCTGTGTACCACTGCCCCCAAAGGCCATGACAACTGCCAAGGTCACTTTCAGACTAGTTTGGTGATTTCAAGGCTAGCTGTTCAATAGCACTAGTTACGGACAGTGGCAGGGCTGTGAGAGGTTTAGTTTGCTTCCTAGAGAACTGATGTTCTCGTCACAACTGGACTGATCTTAAGCAAAGCCAAGGATTTAACAGGTCAGTTGCTGCAGGACATGGGCCCATAACAAACTTGTGCCTGGCTGAAGGGAGGGAGCCTCATGTCTCCCTGCTGCTGGGAGAAGGCTCTTGCACCTCTCTCATCTGAGCAGAAGAAAGGTCGGAGAAGTCTTAACTTCTCCCATTGGTTATTGTGGCTTGATTGACGTGCAAGGCCCAGAACCACATAGCAACAGCAAACATGCAAACCTGCTATGCTGAGATGCTCATAACACCTTCTGAATCTTTTCGCTGTGACTTACAGCTTTCCATGCTCAACAGAAAACTCCAAGCTGAGCAGACTTCATGGAGTGATCCAAGTTAGCTGAATGCTTGGAAGGAATACTCTTTCTGCTTTAACAACAAGGCTCCCATTTCACTGACCTACCACCCAAGTGGACCTTTCATCTGGTCACTTAGTTGGTAGCTTGCCCTCAGTGATGTTGTTTAGCATTAAAAGTGTAAAATCTGCTTTTGCACTAATTCAGAGCATGCTGTCTAGAGCTATGGAAAGGAGAGCCCCAGGCCCAACTATCTTTGGTTTCAATAATCTGGTGATAACGTCATGGGAGAGCACAATGCACACAACCCAAAATGTTAAGAAAGCAACGTGAACAGGAACACACAGCAAAGAACATGTAAATTTACAGTTAAACCAGGATTCAGTGCAAACACACAACCATGGTTACGTTAACCAGGAAAAGTCACACCTGTTACTTAAAAGTATCTGTACTGTCATGATTAGGCACCCCCCACCCCCACTCCATATGGCATTAGCCTCAGAGCTCAGGACTCTCACGATGGGGCTAGCATTAAAATAGCAAAGTAGACATTCCTGCTTAGGTTGGAGCTGATGAGGCTCTCAGAGCCTGGACATCTACACAGATATTTTCAGGCCCTGAGACTTGATGCCAAGAGTTTGGAGTGGAAGAAGTGGACTTTTCTTTATTCAGAGTGAGTGCATCTTTAGATATGCTTTTGCACAAAGAGGCTTTGCCTCAAACTTTCTCCATTTTTCCCCTTTAAAAAGCAAAGGGCAATGCAAGAGAGAGATCACCTAAACACAACACAAGTAATGTCAATAGGGTATGAAAAGCATGCCCTTCCAAAGGCCATATTAGGCTGCAAGTGAAACTACTGAACCCTCCTCAGCCTGCCTGGCATACCACCCAATAACAGAGGCTTAAAGGGGCTGAATTTGATGGCCCAATATGTTCTCCATACACCCACAGCACTAAAGCAGAGTGTTTTGTTAAGCTCAGCCATTTGGTAATGGATTCTTAAAGCCACATTAAGCGTTAAGCATCAATCTACAACATTTAATTCTTTACCACTTATTAGGTCATAGAAAGTCTTGCAGTTACCTGTGAAGTTTTATATGATGTCAGATTTGTTAATCATTCAACATACAGCTGCACTTTGAACTGTTTTGCTCAGTGAAATTTATGGCATTGAAAAACAATTCTATTGCAGATGTAGCAGGTTTCAGTAGAAGATCTTTAGACCTGTCAAGACCACTGATTCCAGCAAATGCAATTGTATTTTCTGGTACATGACTTCTAAAAAAGCCTGTCTAGTGGGTTGTGTTTGGGAGACCTCTGTCTCCAACAGACTTGATCAGGGAGAAAAGTTAGCCCACTAACTGCTTGTGAAAATCCTACCCACAATATTCTTACCTGAAGCCCTGATGCAAGTTGCCAGTCACTCAAGCCAAAGTTTTCAAACCCTAAGAAGTAGAAACTTTCATCAAAGCAAAGTCAATAAAAGTTGGGTGCTCATCACTCCTGAAGACAAAAATCAGGCCATCTGAACTAGGTGACTAAATTTAGGCATCCATAGTTGGAAGTACTGGTCTAAGTTTGTAAACTATTCAGTAACATACTAATTTACACTTTGAGTGACAGTGGATGTATTATCTGTACTTCACAAATAGAACCAAGGGTAGCTATTGTGGTTAAATACTCACTGGTTCTCAAGCCTCTGACCTATTTACAGGTCTCTTTCTATTAAACAGAAGATCTTTTCAAAAGCATTGCAGAAAAGATTAAACAATTATACTGTAATCAATACACACTACTAGATTTGTATCAACATTCATAAAGTTCAATGAAAAAAACCCTGGTTCATACCTTAATTACCTCCACTCACCATCTCCAGGCCCTCCAAAGAGCTACCGCTAAACTCTTCTTCCTTTTCTGCCACTGCCTCCATCACTCCCCTCTTGAGTCCCACAGTGGCTTCCCATCTTTGCCACAATGTATTCAAACTGCTCGCCTCCCCTTCTCATCCTTTCTGCTCATTGCCTACTCCTCCCTGGATCCCCACACTGCTACCAACCCTATCTATTCCACCAACTCTCTGCTTCCCCACCTTCTATTATGCTTGAACATCTTCTGTGTCTTGTCTTCCAAACACACTCCTCACCTCACTTGCTCCCTTAAAACCCACTTTTGGTGTGCTGTCTCCAAACCGGATCTCCCTCACCATCTTATCTGGCTGGCTCTCCCCAGGTAGCCTATACACTAGAAACAATGGACTGGAGAAAATATTTGACCTCTCATAGGTTTGCATATATAGTGGCAAACATCACAGGTATAGTTACACCAAAAAAGGCCCAAGGTAAAGTTCCATTTCCAAGTTTTAGTTTTGAGTCTGAAATTACAAATTAATATTTTAATTAGGAATAATATTGATATCATCGATCCAGAGATTTTATTTATTTATTTATTTATTTATTTTTAAAAGTCAGGCATGTTCCACTGAAGATATTTCACATGAGGAAATTAAAGTGTCAGGTCTTAATGAAACTATACATATTTTTTAAGCTTTAAGAATGTTTCAGATCACATTAAGATACCATAATTTCTAACTGTGACTAGCCCTTCTTTTTCATATTTTGTTAGAGTTTAATTGATTTTTAGTAATTTGAATTGCTTGGAGACATGGCACAATACCCACTCCATAATTTAAGATCCAAAGAGGTAGCCATGTTAGTTTAGTTCAGTAAAACAAACAAGGACTCCTGTGGCACTCTAAGCATCTGACTCCTTGTTTGTTTGTTTTTCCATAATTTAAGAAATTCCTTATCCCTCGGAGGGAGAAACAGTGTCTGGATGACATTGTGATACATGTTGGTTTCTTCATGGAAATATTGGCTAAGGAGACTATGTGGAAAACACCAGCTCATACTTTTGGTATACAGACTTCCACAGGGATTTGTCATTACAGACTGGCAGCACCATAGTCAAGAGTTTGAAATTTCTGCCATGTTGCACACTGAGAACTATTTACTTTAGGGATTAGACTGATGAGGGCCCATAAAAGATGTAGGACAATTAATGATATAGATAAGGTGGATCAGGCTCTTCTAGTCACTTGTATCAGAATGGAATGATAGGGTGAAGAGTCTGATGTTGACAGGGAGCAAAGGACCATAGAAAATACTTTTTTCACACAAGCAAGGAGTCCTGTGGCACTTTTAAAGACTAATAAATGTATTTATCACATGAGCTTTTGCAGGAGAAAATCCCACATCAGATGCTTGAAGATGGTGCAAGTTAAGCCGGTGGCAGTGAGCTCAGCTCAACTGTCACTCAGGCCAAAAGTTTACTAGGGGTCAAAAATGGATTGACTTTTGTCTGGCTAATGAGACTGTTTAGATTACAGCACTAAGGATTAAACAAGGGTAAAGTTTGGAAAGGATACAGCCCTGGAGTATCACTATCTACCAGGAGTTAAGAAATTTCCCTACAAGCAAGTTATTCTGTAATTGCTACTGCAGAGATCTTTTCCTCTTCCTTTGAAGCATCTACTACTGACCACTGCTGAGAGTCCCACCACAGGGCAACAATGCTCTGATTCAGCATGGCAATTAAAATAGTCTCTGCAATTGTTAAGCTCTCCTTGGCCTTGTTTCTAGTTTTCTGCAAGGCACAAGGAGATTAATTCAAAAGTGTAAATAAAAGATTAGGCAGAATGAACCGCTGGTATTTAATGAGGATGTACAAAATCCTTCTTCTGCCCCACATAAGCTTTTTGGAGCTGACACACATGTAACGTAGGTTTTACTTTAACTGCTGAGGGATAAACGTTAGTTACTTGATTCAAGAACAGAAAGAGACAGCCCAACAATGGTGTGCAAAGAGACTCCCCATAATCTCTTCCAGTGTGCCAGGCGGACATAACACTCAACTGTAAGGGACATTCCTATAATGACAATCAGCAGAGAAGTGAGAAATAATCAGCTTTAGATCTTCAGCATTCTGTTTCAGCACTGACATCATGAGGCAACTCACTGCTGGGTACTAGTGACATTTAAACAGTAACTTGGGACCAGAAGGTTACACGTTTTTAAGGAAAGCTGCATTCTGTATAAAGGGGCGTCTTCAATCCTTAGAATACAGAATGGAGGTAGCTATTTCCACCATCCCTGAATACAAAGCACATGTATAAATTAGCAAACCTGTCCTCAATCACGTTGTGACAGTCTAGCCAAATTGTATCCTACCACAGAGCTACAAGTCCAGCACATGGACCTTTAAATAACATCAGAAAAGTATCTTCTGAAGCTAACAGCTACTCAACCAAATTAGCAGAGATAAGCCCGTGCACCCGTTTGACTCTATAAAGCTGGTGTTATTAGACAAACAACAATAGCTGTAATTTTTCCACAAGTCAGACAGGTCATTTTTCACTGCCCTACAACTCATCCTTGGCTATTTACCTCACACTTCCTAAATGAAATTCTCAGGACTAAAATTAAGCCTTTGAGTTTTCAGGGCAAATGTTTCACTGACAGCCATAAAAGAGGTAGTCTAAAATTGGGATCAATATCCAACTCTGGAAGGAGCAGGACTCATTCTGGTCTGCAATGGTAGCATGAAACTAGGCTGGATTATCAACCTGTGCCCCAAGGAAACAAAGGCTAAAGCCATTTCTAGCAAGTGCTCAGGTTTGTCTAATTGCAAAGATCCAGCTCTCTCCCCCTTAATCCCACAAGCAGACTGGAAGACCCAGCAAGAAGCAGACTGGATTTCCCAAGCCCCACCCTGCTATCTCAGCCCCTCATAAGGAGGAAGATTGACTCCCCAGGCAGCAGGGCAATTTCCACCTGCTGTCTCTGTTAAAGTGTGTGAAGGAGAGAAAGTCCCTACCGTGCTACGGCCTTAGTCCTCAGAGCTCTATATCCGGAGATGTGCCAGCCACAAGGTTTAGTAGCACTTAAAATAGTTCCAGCCAGCTTGAGGCAGTCCATATAGACTGTTCTATTTTAGGCACATCCAACCTACTGTTAGATCCTGCCATAGAGCAATCCAGTTTCTATACTCACTCCTGACATTTACTCACTGCTTTGGCTATTTGTCACAAGGCAGCAGGACATACAGTGGCTGTACCTACATAAGTGTATTTACCGGCTTTTTCAGCCCAAACCCAAGTATACCAGGTTGGGCTACAATGGTGTTGCCAAACAGCCACTAAATTTGCTAACACACAGACAAGACACAAGACTTGTTCAAGACACCAGGTAGCACTTGCAGTTCATCACCTGAAAGAGCAGAAACTCACCCAGGTGTTCCTTCATGCAGATATCAGCACCACACCTGTTTATATCACGTCGCCCACCTCCTGCCACTCTTCTGCTCAGCTTTTGTGCCTGCTCATTTCAACTGCCACCATACCTCTACTTTTGCTTTGTCCCATAAATGCCTTTGCACTTTCCTCCAGGATCCTCTTATGCATAGAATATCTTCCTTCTTTCCAAATCACAAAAACACCCTCTCCTCAGAAACTCAATTCTTCCCCACAGTCCCTGCACTCTCTCGCACTAAACTAACATCTATGGAAGTAGAATTCAAGAAGAGAACATGCACAAGGTGCGCTCTGGGAAAACAAGCACCCTCCACACATAAACCCCTCTCCTACCTGAAACCCTTTGCCTGAATCGTATCACATCACACTTCATCTAGCTTGTTGGATCTTCAGGATTGAGTATCCCTTACACTGTAAGACACAACTGTCAAGGCTTTTTCCCCACTCTGGCACTCTGAGTGCAGAAGGTGGGGGCCCGCAACAGGCCAGAAAAGCCACTGGCCTTAAAGCCTGCTCTTAAAAGTCTCCAAGGCCTCCAATTCCTGGCCTTGGAGTGGTATCGCTGCCACCACCCAAATGCAAAAAAAACCTCTTGTGACCCAGGAAGGCGCACTTGGGAATTCCTCCCTGTGAGGTACTGGCAATCCTCTTTATTCCTCCTTCAGGAAAGTGACTGAACTCCAGCTGCAATATGAGCTGGAACTGGAACAGGGTTCCCTCTAGTAGCTGCCTGTGCAGTCTAAGGCACGGGCACACAAACCTCTTGCCTCTCAGGACACAGAACCAGAACTTGCTTAAAAGGTAAACTCTTTAATCAAAAAGAACAGATGATAAACACAGAGAGTTGCTTCTCTGGGAATTAACTTAGGTAGTTACAGGGTAGTGGGGTGGGGGGTTGGGTTACATGTGGTTAGCACAGAGAAATCCAAAAAACAAGCCAAAAACAAAGAAAATGCCCTGACCGCATCTAAGTAAACATTCCCTGTTCTACCCACGCCTGGTCAGTACCAAACTTAACTTATCTCTGGTAAGGATGTTGCTGGATTCTTCCTCAGGCCCCTCTGGCCTCCTCCTGATCCTTCCAGGAGCTCTGCTACATCCAAACAGGCCCAGGCCAGGCTGCTGTTACCATTCAAAAAGCTGTGCTTCGTTCCTATTGGCTGTCCTGGGACTCACTGACCAGAGTGTTAACCCCTTCCTCCCCAAGGGTTATTACAACAACTATGCCTAACAATTTTGCTACAACAAATGTCATCACATAACCTTTGGGTGACCTGGCCAGCAAGAGGTTTAAACCTTTGGGTGGAAAGGCCAGCAAGAGGTTTAAAGCCAATTAGTTTAGTCTAATTAATTTCAACTTGAATGAAAGATTTCATCAGCCAATACCACGCATACACCTCACCATCCCCCCATGGCAGATCAGCCAAGTATCTGGAGACGGTATCATCTTGTGATCTGAACAAAGCACCAAAAGACTGAAGATCCTGAGTTTCAATCACACCTTTGACACCGAGTCCCTCAGAGTCCTTGGGCATGTCCCTCTGTCTCTGCATCCATTTTTCCTTCTATCAAACAGCAGAGAACTGACCATCCCCATGGAGTGGAAGCAGAGTGTGTTAATGCCTGTCTAGTGCTTTCAGGATGAGCACTAACGTTACAGCTGCACCAGCATTGCAGGCATACACCCATCTCCCCAGCCTCCTGAGCAGATACAGAATCTCCTGCACACTCCAGATTACACCCCAGCTCTCCTACCCCTCCCATCAGAAACATCCCTCTCCCGGGATTGCTAGCGGTCACCAAAAGCAGCGATCACACAGAGGGCGCAAGTCTCCTCCCAGATTCCCAGGACTCCCCCTGAAGTCTCATTTGCTGTACGTTCCAAGTGCTCTGGGAATCTTGGAGGGCAGCTGTAACATACATGAGATGCTCAGGACTCCCAAAGAAACCTCCTATAAACAGAAATTATCCAGCCACACAAAGCTCAGGATTAAAAACTGCCTCTCTCAAACCAAGGACATGTCTCACTAGAATGACAGAAGCAAGGGTTTGCCAAACACCTGTTTAACCTCACTGCACCCTGTTCACCTCCCAAAACCTCACTAAATCCCTAATTAGAACCCATCCCTCCCTCAATAACTATTATAGGATAGTCAGGTCTCACTGTGCAGGCAGGGGCTTCCCTGCTCAGCTCACAAGCGAATCCTACAGGAATCAGTGGCTGCTGTACCACAGCAAAGACAGCTGGGTAACATTGAGATGGGGAGAAGGGGAGGTTGCTTAATCCCTCAGGATTCATTAGAATCAAGGTGGGGTTTTTCTTGGGGGATGGGAGAGATTTTATTTATTTGATGTTTCAGGTCATCAACACCAAAACATTTCAATTAGCATCTGCCTGGTATGAGAACATACCTTATTACTAACATTTAGCAGCATACTATACACTGACCATACATTTTCCAAGCCATTAAAACACAGCCATAATGTGATATGAGTGTATCTTTAACCATTCATATTCAGCACTCCAGTAAAATTGATGTTTCTGGAAGGGGAGCAGGGAAGGAGTTTCAGTGGCTAGACATATATAGGAATTAGAGTAGAGGGGAATGCAATTCAATAGTCATCACTGGTTGCTCCTATAAACAGAAATTAATTATGCTAGAATGTTATTAGTGTAAATAATGGACTATCACATGGAAAGAGACCTGCAATTATAAGATACCACAAAGCCTTTGCAGAGATTTTCTGTCAGTATCCTAGCAGAGGCCAGAGCTCGAAGCGAGGTCGCACCACAAGATCACAGCAACCATATGCTCTGAGACTGGCAAGTAAACCCTTCAGCACTGGCTGGTCCTTGCCATGAAGCAAACGCCCCCCCGCACCATAAACTCCTGGAATGGTGACTAATCCATTTGCCACACAAGCCTAGAACACTACACTGAGAACACCAGAATCAGGTGCTAATGGAGTTTTCCATGTAAACCCTACAAGAAAGCACTCCACTGGGCCACTGCAGGACATATATATTCAGTCCTAGTTTTAAGGGTTGGGGTCACCTCTGCTTTCCCTAGAACACTGTTCTCGAGGCAGACACAGCTCACTCTCCAGAAATCTTTCCTGAGATTTAGCACACATCTGTTTCTTGAATTCAATCCATATTGCCAACAAGCATGGTAGGAGCCTAAGCCATAAGCTATCTGGCCTATGAGATGTCTGTGTAAGACAAACAGATTGAGGGCCTTTCTTGAGGCATCTGAATCTGGGAGCCATCAAAGATTAAGAAAAATTTTTAGTTTGGAAAAAGAGGAGATAAAAGGAAACATGATAATGGTTTTCAAATACATGAAAGGATGCCATAAAAAGATGAAGAAAGGTCATTTTCTTTTGCCGCTGAGAACAAGACAAGGGACAATGGGCTCAAACTACAGCAGAACAGATTTAGATTAAATCTCAAAAAAAATTTCCAAACTGTAAGAACAGCAGGACAAAGGAACAGACTGCCTTGGGAGACTGTGGAAGCTTCTTCCTAGGAGGTTTGCCAAAGAAGGCTAGATAGACATCCGTCTTGGCTGGTTTACACATACCAAACCCTGCATCTTGGCAGGGGCTTACACTAGCTGACTCTTGCAGTCCCATCTAATCCTGTGGTTCTAAAAATGGAAATGCAAGTCAAACTAGTCATTTCTTAGATGTGTCCTTTCAAAGAGAAGTTTGTTAGAAGCCATAAAGAAGAGGTGTATGCCCCAATGTAGCAGCACTGTAGGTTTTCCCTTAAGGAAGGGGATGATCCCCCCCCCCCCCCCCGCTCAGGTCCTGTTACTACAAGGAGTCCAGGGATACCTGCTGGGATCCAAGTTTTGTTATGAGAACATACAAAAAAGCTCCTGTAAGTGCCATTCAAATGACCTTTTGATCCATTTACCATGGTACAAGCACTTCTCATTTCATGACAAGGGACACAGAGAGGCGATACCGACCTTCACAGAGGCAAATGTCAAGAACTGGTGACTCAGGAGTTAACTACTGACTGAGGTGAAGATCAACAAACCTTGGTGACAGAAATTGAAACAAAAGGCTGATCCCCACGGGTTACAGGCATTTTGAATGTCTCCATCAGAAACACCAGTCTCACCATCACAGTCATGGATTTCAGAACTGGGACCATTCTCCTTCTGTAACCAACAGGAGAGATGAAGTCAGAGGGCCTGGGCATTCAGTGAAGCCAGCCACAGAAGTCAAAGTGGATTAGTTTTCAGGCAACAAAAGCCCAGGCCAAGCCTTCACCTGCAGAGGGTCACCACGTCAGTAAATGGCACTCACCAAAGGGAAAGGTTTATCCGATCTAGTACTTGGGGGTGTCATTTTCAGAAAGGCCCAGACAAGCCAGGAGCACTGTTCCCTCTAAGCTGTGCGCATGTGTGCACGCACACAGGTCATGAAACCAGTGCACACAGCAAAATTCAATAGTGCTAATATTGATGCTCACAAAGAAATGTTTTTGCGCACACAAAGAAATTGTCTGCGCACACAGTCTACGAGTAATTAGAGGGAACCTTGGCCAGGAGCCCCCTGAAAGTCAACACAGGCACCCAGGGGTTTCTGACAGAGTCGCACGCTATGGGCACCGTTCACACAGACTTGTGCGGAGTTCCCAACCCAGACCCCTACAGCTCCTGCCAGCATCCTGCACCACGCAGGAGACCAGCTGCGTCCTCCGACCCGCTCCCAGGGCCCCACCGGACACCCTCGCTGGACCCTGCCGCCCCGTTACTCCCGCCACCCATCCTGGCCCGGCCCCGCACCTCGCACCACACCCCGGTGCCGGGTGCGCCAGGGCCTGCTCCCCGCAAACTGGCTGCCGGGGCACCTCAGCCTGGCACCCCACTGCAATGGGGCAGGCGCGGGGCAGAGACTCTCGCTCCTCCCCAGAGCGCAGGCTCCCACCCCCCAGGATTCCCCTCAGGCCCCCCAAGATTTTCCCCCAGGACCCAGGCTGCCCCCCAGGGCCCGGCCCCCACCCCTCAGAGCACAGCACAGCACCGCACCCCCAGGATCCAGGCTGCCCCCCAGGGCCCAGCCCCCACCCCTCACCCCTCAGAGCACAGCACAGCACCGCACCCCCAGGATCCAGGCTGCCCCCCAGATTTCCCCCCAGGGCCCAGCCCCACGGGTACCAGCTCCCGCGCTACCTGCCGGGCCGGGTCCGGCCCGCGAGGGGCGGGGCGGGGCCAGGGGCCGCGCGCGGCTCCAACGGCCAAAACCGCCACCTGCCAACGGAGCCCGCAGCACCGCCCGCGCTGCCAGACGGCGGCTCGGCTCCAGCCCACTGCGCACGCGCGCGGAGGGCGGCGCGGGGCAGCCTGGGATTTGTAGTCCCGAGAGCCGCCCTGCTCCCCCCACCCGCCTCACAGCAGGTGCCCCAAGTGCTCCTGGCCCAGCCATGCACGAGTGACCCCGCCTGCAGGGCTCCCCCCCCACCCCGGTCTCCCATCCTCCCCCCACTGTCCCTCCCCAGCCCAGCCAGCCTCAGCCCCCGCTGTCTCCCCACACTCTGGCCCAGCTCGCGCAGGCCGGCTGGCACCAGGCCTGGGTGTTTTAGGGAAGCGATAACAAGGGAGGCTGGCCAAGGTTCCTGGGATGACACCACAGGCTTCATTTTCCATGAGGCCTGTGACTTCTCAGCACGTGATATGGGGACTGAAACCTCCCCAGCGTTACACAACTCAGAGTCACACCTGTTTACGGGTTTACTGACTGACAGCTCGAAAAAGTAATTGGTGTCAGATGGTGCGTTTGTAGTGCAGCCCCGGGGCCTGTTCTTGTCTCTGTGCTAGTCAAGAGCTTTATCAGTGATCTCAAAGACTATTTAAAATCACTGCTGGTAAAGTTTGCACGACGGCTTGGTAAAGAAGGACCAGGATGGGTCCGTTCTACAGAGTCGGATGGCTGCCTGAGCTTGCGCTCGCCTGGACAGCATGAGGTTTAGTGTGGCCAAAGGAACAAAGACTCTTACAGGCAGGGGACAGTAGGAGAGGCTGGAAAGCAGGGTCGCGGAAAAGGACACAGGTCAGCGTGGGAAATCAGTTAATCCCCAGCCGCTAGTGTGATGCAGAAGGTAAGAGAGCAAATCCAACCCTTGGGGTTATCATCATCACCCCTAAATATGGCCAATGGAGCCCACTACTGAAATACAGTGTCCAGTGTGGATGTCCACACATTGCAGAGGCCAACGTTGCCAAACTGGAAAGAGTTCAGTACACGGCCCAACTGGAAATGAGATGCACATTTTGAACAGAGCAAGTGGAGCCATTGGAAGAATTCATCTAAGGTTGTTGTGCGTTCTCTGGTCGGTGATGTTCGCGTAGGATCAAGGCGGGAGATATCGCTAAGAGAGGCCCCACCACTCTGTAGGAATGGGCTCATGAGAACAGCCACGCTGGGTCAGACTAGTGGCCAGTTTAGCCCAATATTGTGTCTCACAGTGGCCAGCATCAGATGTTTCAGCAGGAATGACCTGAGCATGGCGATTTGCAATGATCCATCCTCAATCATTCAATCCCACGCTCTGGCCAGGCGCGGTCCCCAAGCATCCGGACCGTGGGGCTGAGAAGCCACTGATGGACTTGCTCTCCAGGAACGCGTCTCATTCTTTTTTTGAATCCCATTGTACTTTTATGCAGAAAAATGAAGGCGTCGGGCAGGTGACGTTCTCCGGAAACGCACCGAGCTGTCGCCGTGGAGGCCCTGGGGTTAGCCTAGTTCAGCAGAAGAGAGGGGGCCCCTGGTGCTTCACAGACGCACCCGCTTCTTTGTGGCCTGGGTGGGCAGGCGGAAGCCGGGCTGGGGGGAGAAATGGGCACGTGCCCTGCACCCTGGGGCCCGGGGCCTCCCAGCTGCCACTGCAGCCAGCCCCCAGCTCTGGGGGCACAGGTGGGGTGGGGGCAGCGAGGGGGCGGGGCGATGGGGGTGGGGCCGGGCTGCTGGGAACTACAATACCCAGAATGCCCGGATCTGACGTCATGCGCGTCCGCTTCCGCTGGCTAAAGCCGGAAGGAAAATCTGCTCCGAGGATCCGAGTCCAGCCCGGAGACAGGGAGACCCGGCCCTTGGGGGGAGTGAGTGACCGGGCGGGCCCCATGGCAATGTGGGGGGCAGAGCCGGGCGAGGCAGGCCCCAGGTGGGGGTGGGGGGCAGAGCTGGGCGAGGCAGGCCCCAGGACACGGCGGGGATGGGGGGCAGAGCTGGGCAGGGCAGGCCCCATGTCTAGGTGGGGGGCAGACCTGGGGGGACAGGCCCCAGGACACGGTGTGGATGGGGGGCAGAGCTGGGCAGGGCATGCCCCATGTCTAGGTGGGGGGCAGACCTGGGGGGACAGGCCCCAGGACACGGCGGGGATGGGGGGCAGAGCTGGGCAGGGCAGGCCCCATGTCTAGGTGGG
>ML682039.1:3177615-3227505 GCA_007922195.1 Podocnemis expansa
AGGTAGTTTCTCTGATGCAGTCCCACCCCCCAGGCTGAGGCCCCGGTGCATGGACGTGGAGCCAGCGCCTGCACTGAGAATGGGCCCCGAACGGATCTGTCCCAATGAGCATGAGGAGCTAGGCCCGCAGGAGGTGCCCGAGGGGTCCCCAGATCCCCCTGGGGACTGGAGCAGCGAGGAGCCAGAGGAGGAGGAGGAGGAAGAGGGCAGTGATGGCTACTTTTACCAGCCACTGAACCAGGATCCAGAGCAGGGGTCATGGGAGCCGGGGTTGCTGGCAGCTGTGGAGACACCGGGTCCTGCAGAGACAGGCCCTGGCATCCAGGAGCGATTGGAGGTGAGGCAGGGATGACCGGGATCTGGGGGTACATGGCAGATGGGGGGCAGAGCTGCCCCCGTGGGGACCTGCTGTGAATAAAGTGACATAGGCCTTTGTTGGGGGTTGTCTCATGGTGGCGTGAGGAGCCACGGCCCTCACCTGTCTTTCAGGAATCAGAATCTGAGAGTGCCAGGCTCCCCCACGGTGCCCTGTTGCCCGGGGATGCTGGACTGCCCCACAGGAAGTCATAGATTTTGGTCCCAGCTCTTCCACTCGCCTCTGACTTTTCTGCATTTCTGACCCACTATGAGCCAAGGGCACAGCCTGCTCGTGTTTCATTCAGCCTTCCAGAGATGGTAGAAGGGAGACTTACGTGAGATCCCTTCTGGCACAGCTGGGTCGAGCTCTGACTTCTGCAGTGGGCTCTGTTACATAGACTGTGTGGGGCAAAGAGTCATTCTGAAATAGTACTTCAAATTAGGTGACCCATGCTGACCCAGGATAGTTCTGCTAAATGGGGACCCACAGGGTAGTTCGTGGCTGTGTGCTAAGGGAGCTTGCTCTTTAGTGCAAGTGCCAGAGGCTCATGTGCTCACGCTGGTGGAGCCAGGCCTTGGTCCCTGCAGCTGATGTTGACAGTGGCTGTAGTCAAATGTAATCACCAGCCTGGAGGCAGGAAGAGAAGCCTAGAATCTTGATGCCTGAGTTCACCACCATGGCCTCTTGAATGTGTGTGCAAGGCAGGCTGTTGTGTGTAGTGTGCTGCGACGTAAAGGCTGGTCTGTAAAGTGCAGCAATGTGTTTCACCTCGCCTCAGCTGATCTGGTAGCCAAACTGGATGTGGTCTGGGCTTTGGCTTGGAGTTGTAGGTGTGAAATCAGCTGCTGCTGCTTGTGGTGATAAGCATCCAGCCCTGCAGTTACCAATGGGCTGCTATTATATTGCATAACATTGCACTTAGACATGAATGGAGTGGTGTGTTAACACTGACTTCCATGTTTTTACATTTTGGCTAATTGGAGCAGGCCCTTCACAAACAGAGGTGGCAGAGTTGAGAGGCCTTTGAAAGAAGTTGGTAGGAGATGCCTGCCTGTGAGCTCCAGAAAAGACAACTTAATTTCCAGAAAACATGTCGCCTCATTCGAGGTGCAATGTTAGAGCTCTGTGGGGGTGGGCTGACTGCCTCTGAGCACCTGCCTTCTCCGGGGGCTCCAATCTGACTCCTGAGCAGCTCAGCACGTGTTGAAAGTTCCCATGTAATGGAGGGTTGTTCTTGGCCCCTAGATGAGATGGGGGTGGTAATTTTCAGGTCCATGTCCTTTGTTACAGACGGATCATGCTTTGCAGTAGCTTGCAGACTCAACAGGGCTGGGCCTGTCTCTTGCTATGCGTAGGCCCTGAGTTTTAGTGACAGTTTCTACAGCCAGGGCTGGAATTTCATTGCTCACTCTGAACTCGTCGGAGCTGGCAGCACTGATGGTATGGAAGTGACATCAAGACAGACCAAAACCCCTGACCTCATCTTTATTAAATCTTATATTTGGGGAGTCTGACTTGCAACTCTTCGGGTTGCTAGCAAGGGGAGCAGTGTACTGGGGCCTCGGGTGGCATCTGGGGAGAATGCTGAGAGGCTGTCTGGAGTGTTGTGTCTGGTTGGATGCAAAGGGAGAGCACTTGTCTGCCTGTGGCTTTGCTGAACCTTGAGGATTTTGTGTGCGGCAGATGCTGAGGCTGCACCTGCCAGACCCCCCTGTGGACAGCGAGGAGGAGGAGGAGGAGGCAGGAGCTGCAGCACAGAGCAGCCAAAGTTCCATCCCTATGGATCCAGGTAAGAGAATCTCCTTCTCCCGGTTCTAGGCTGAAGCGCAATTTGTTGGGGATAAGAGGGGGGCGGCCAAGACTGGGCAATATATTGGCACCAGAAGATGGCTTTCTGGAAGCTCTGGGGCTGGGTGCTGTCCCTGCCAGCAGCGTCTGGTCTCATGTTGTGACTCTGTTTGGCTCTAGAACACGTGGAGTTAGTGAAAAAGACGATGGCTGGAGTGAAGCTCCCGAGCCTGGGGATCCCTGCATGGGCCAGTGAGATCTCGGATGATCAGTGGGCAGCTGTGGTGCAGCGAACGCTGCAGGCCAGGCAGAATCTCAGCACCTCTCGGCCTGAAGGGAAGTGAAGTGCAGGGCTGGGGCCCTACAGGAGAACTGATGTAGCTGAGTACAGAGTGCTACCCCATGCACCTGAACATCAGGTTCTGCACAGGAGGCAGCCCACCGCCCTCCTTCTCTGGATCCATCAGCTAAGTGACTTTGTCTCCCAATGAAACTGCCTGACACAAAATCCATTTCCTTCTCTCCCTTCCCCGCTCTCAGATAGTGTGGTGTCAGTTAGTGTGGTGTCCTCATGTTGGCCCAGTAGTAGTACTCTGCCCCTAAGAAACTGGACTGCCTTCCTCACCTACAAAGGCAGGGTTTTAGTGGCCTGAGCCAGGCCTGTTTGGAAGAACATCAGATCTGCACAAGGTGCCTGAGGATCAATCACTGAGGAAAGGGTATTCCCCTACCCACCTCATGTGTGCATGTGCCGTCCCCGGTGTGCTACAGGGCAAACACCTGGGCTATGCCAAGTAAAATGAAGTGGAGTCTAGGTGTCGTCTTCAAGAGATCCATTTTATTTAGTTCTGTACATACAGGGACATCTGTACAAAATCCAACACTTTCATACTATAATGCTCTACTGAAAATAAAGTACACCATATGTACATATGACCTGTAAGCAGCTTAATACTTGTGTTCAGGGGGTGACTGCATTGTTCAGTTTTGCTTTTCCCTCATGAGAGGAGGGGCTGTGTGAGAAGTAGAAGAGGCAGCTCCAGCTCTGTCTGAGACTGAGCAGTAGGGAGGCCAAAATCAGCACTAATGGTAGGAAAGAAATGTTGTACAAAAGACTGGCCTGACCTGGGAGATAGTTACCAGGGGCCATCTACTGGCTGCAGTTCTGGCAGGGGACAGCTCTGCAGAGGTGGCTTGAGCACTCACCCTTCTCACAGCGCCCCACCATTGATACACAGGACATGGGAATGGAGAAGCAGCAAACTAATGTTTAAGTACTGAACACAAAATGCTGACTGGAAACAAGATTAGAAAGAGGCTCTGTCTATGTCTAAGTCATCTGGTACACCATGCTCTGTACAGTGCTGCAGTCCACGACCCACACAGGTTGTGGTGCTGTCATGGTTGGAAATGGAGGCAAAAAGCTGCACGGCTGGTCTCCTTAGGAGAGGGGTCAGCAACCCCTGGCACGTGTGCCAAAAATGGCACGTGGTGCTGCTTAGCTGCCCCTGCTGACCCTACTCTGGGGCTACAAGAGCCACATGTCATGGCTCCAGGCCCCCCACAGAGGAGTGTGGCCAGCAGAGACAAAGAAGCTGAGGCATGTGGGGCTGCTGGAGGGGAGCAGGGTGGGTTCACCTGCCTGGAGCCACTGCAGCCAGTGAGAGCCAGCCCCTATCCTGGGAACCAGAGGTCACTTGCCAGTGAGGACAGGAGCCATTGCACGGCTGTGGCCCTGCCCCTAGCACCTGCTGAGGGTGCAGTGGGCAGGGCTAGCATGAGGGCCAGCACAGGCTGCTGCCCCCTGCCTTAGGAACTAGCAGCAGAGCCCAGCTTGAGGAAAAGCCTAGGCTGAACTGCAGTTATAGCCTCCATCTGTTCTATAGCCAGGCCACATCTGTCTGGGAGTTTGGCTGTCAGGCCCATGCCTGCTCCCTGGAACCTCCTGGAGCATCAGAGAGGGGCTGCCACACAGCTTGCCCCACAGGCTCCTGCTACTGTTCCAAGGCCAAGCTGACTCCTCAATTCTTCCTACTGCAAACCCCTTTGATTTCTCCATTCCAGGTCCCCCTTCTGCTCCACAGCTGTTAAAGAGCTCAACCAGCTGCTGCATGCCTTCTTCACCCTGCTCCCGTGTAACAGTGGGACACAGCTCCCAAGGGAGCAGAGGTGCTATGCCAAGCAGCTGGCTCCATGCTAACAATCGTACTCCCAGTAAGCAGTGATGTCCCCCACTCCTGAGGTGTGGGTCAAGAGATGTGAACTAGCCCGCTGGGGGAAGCAGGTGGGCGAGGCCATTCTGGTTGGGACTGGGAGGGAAGGGAGAAGAGCCCTCCAAGTCAGTCAGTCAGTCATCCCTACAGCTTTGCTAGCTGGTCCAGGGGAGACAGGCATGTCTAGCATGAGGGAACTCACGAAAACAAAGATGAGCCTGGGTGCAGAGGGAACAATGTAGGAAAAAGAGTAAATTGTGCATGTGTGGGAGGGAGAACATAACAGGAGTGAGGGTTGGGGATTAAAAGTCAGAGCAATGGGGTGGAATTAAGGAGGGGAAACAGGCTGACTGCCATAGGGCTGGAGAACCATAGCCTGAGGGAATCCCCAGCAGACAGACAACACTGGGCTGGAGCAGGGCCACACTTCAGTTATCACATCTGCCCTGCACACTGGGTTTTTCCTTTTGAAACATTCCCTGATTCAGAACGCAGCTAGGCTGACAGCAGGGCCTGCCCCCACCAGAGCATCATTAGGAGTGACTCCAGCGTTTGCCTACAGATAACCCAGGAACGTTGAACCCACCCACACCCTTTAAAACTAGACTCCATAGGCTTTCCACTGGGAGAGCCGTGAGCTGAAACCTAGAGTGCAGCGCTAAGGAGAGAACTGACTGACAGCACCTAGAGGTTACCTGCCCTGGGCTAACAGCAAATACTTTCCTAATGACAAAGTGGCCTAGCTGGCCCCTGCTATGCTACAACAGAGCTAACAGCTGCCTGACAGACAACCTAAGTTGCCAACTCGCTCAACACTTGCAGCAGCTGGGATTCCCACATGCTAGGGCAACCAAATATTCCCAAACTGAATGTGCCCCAAGAACACACGCCTATCACTTGAGCCACAGTAGCTCAATGGCACAAGGCTAGCAGCACAGATTTCCTGGACGCAGTGGCTGCTCCCATGTATGGCAACAAAGGAGGCCAGCATGACAGCAGGCTGAGGGTGCAGACACACAATGATCATGTAGCCTTGGAACAGCCTGTGGGGTTGTGGCACCTTGTCATTGGAAATACAGTGGCAGGCCTGAGGGAACTCGAGAGGATCAGCAAGAGTCAGAGGCTAATAAGGACCATTGGCAGGAGGGAAGGGGGATCATGCTAAATGAAGAAGGGCACAAGTAATTATTTAGGGGTACAAAGAAATAGGGATGGTAAAGTGATTACATCCAAAGCTGGCAAAGCACTTCACCCGGGAAGGATTAGCGCACCTTAGAGAAGGGGGGAAACAGAAGGGGCAGAATCAATTAAGGTAAACATCTGCTCTCCTGCCAGGCCTGATTATTAAACAGTGGACTCATCTCCCAAGGGGAAAGCCCAGCAAGGAAAGCTAAAACTCAACCAGCAAAAGCCGTGGGGAATTAATAGTGAACAGTCCCGCCCTGTGAGTGGACTTGATTCAACCTACTGAGCCTCTCCCAGCTGTCATTTCCATGGCCCCACACTGCACAGATGGAAGAGGGGGTGGTAGCACGCCCAGCACCTTGGACTGTGTGGAGAACCACATGTGGTCGTCGCTGTCTGATCAATCCCATCCAGACACTGAGGATGCAGGTGGCTTTGGTCCTGCATCAGGAAGTAGCAGGAAATGGAATGAGTCCTGCCTGGAATGCTGCGGACATGGATGGGCTGGGCTCCCTTTGCAAACGCGTGCACACAACAGCTCAAAGGAAAAAGCAGGAGGCCGTGACCGTGAGATGAGACAGGAGGTAAACCCAAATCTACCCTGAAAGAATAAGAGTGGCATGGAGGGCAGGCACAGCGCACCATGTTCATTCCCTAGGTATACATTAGAGCCAAGTACATTCTGTGTACCCCCCCCCGGCAGGGAATGGGGCCAGCCCGTCAGAGTGCCTCCTGGCTTGAGGTGAGGAATTCTTCTGCTCTCTTGTGGGCCTCCAGGGCTTTTATAGTGTAGACATCCTGAGGAAGCTCAGATTTCCGACGCAGCAAAGCCTTCTCCTTCTTGATGTCTTTCAGCACCTAAAGATGGAGCCCAGAGTCTGTGCTCAACTTCAGGAGATGAGCTGCCTCCCCCCAAGCCAGAGCCCTGTGCCACCACGCTCAGCCTGAGAACCTTGGCACACCTCTCCTTCCCCTGGGAGCAGAGGTGGCTCCTGCCTACATCACCACATCATGGGAGGAGGGACAAAGGTGCTCAGGAACAGCAAGGCTCCAGCTCTGTCTGTTGACAGCCTGCTTGGTGGGAAGGGATTCCAGAGCTCCACAGCTTCACTACAGACCAGTGGTTCCCAACCTGGGGTCTGCAGACAGGCTGGGAGCTGGGGCCAGATGCTGCCAGGGTCTCTGGTTGTCACAGAAACCCAGGCTTCTGGCCAGCAGGGAGCTTCCCCCAGGCAGGGAGTTTTGAAAATTCCCACCCTGCCTGAGCAGGCAGAGCAGCCTGGGGGGTGGCCAGATGAAACAGCACCAGTGGCCAGATAAGGGGAAGGGGCCATGTGGGGTTGGGGATGGGGAACCAGTGGTGGGGGGTGAAGAACAGGCTGGCAGGCAGGAAACAGGCTGGGGTGGGGGGGATAGGGGCCCACAGCCGCTTCAGCCCCTGCTCCCCGGCAGGAGGATGGCCCCATGGCAGCTGCCAGGCAGGGGCAGGCGGCTGTGGCCGCTGCTTGGCCGGGGGAGAGGCCCATGGCCACAGCAGCTCCCCGGGCAGCAGGAGAGGCCCATAGCTGCAATGGCCCCTGCTCCGGGGGGGGGGGGGGGGGCAACAACAAATTTTTTTCACTCACAAAGGGGACCCCAGTCTTAAAAAGGCTGGGAATCCCTGCTACAGATGCTCTCCCGCACTCATGAAGGGCTGGACGTTCCTGTGGCATGCCAGACTATACAGAGGGGAACAGCTAACACTACCTCATTTCTGAAGGGAGAGAAATCCTCCTTTTTCAGTGCTGATGACAATCTCTAACGGCCAGGGATTAGAATGAGGACAGATTATCTCACCCCTTCCTACCGCGGGATTCTTACGTCTTCCTCTGGAAGCATTTAGTGCTGGCTGCTGGATACTGAACTACTCGGACCAGCTCTGAGCCAGTCTGGCAATCTTGCTGCACCAATGTAACCACCTATGGTGCAGTGGGCTCCTCTGGGGAACTCTGTCAAGGGCACAAGAGCCCGGCTCACCTGCACAGCCTCCGCTTCCACTGTTTTCTTCAGTAGCTGAATGTCCTCTGCAGTTGGGGTCTCTGTCTCCATGCAGTAAACAGGAGGCAAAGGTGGGGGTGCATAATACATGGGGTACTGCAGGAAACACAAGCAATCGGGGGTAAGTTTAGTGTGCAGGCCCATTGCACCCAAACATCAGGATCCCTCTTTTACTCCCACATCTGATAGGGCCCCAGGGGAATTTCACATGCTCCTACCCTAAAGCTACAGAGCATTCTCTACACACCTGCACCAGGTGGGGTTAAACAGCATTCCTCAGCCCAGGAGACTCCTCCCTTGGCTGTTCCTACTTTGCCAGCCAACCAGCCACTGGCATACGGCCCACTCAGTAACCAGGAATGCACCTTGGCTTTCCACAGCTGCTCCTCCTGCATCAGGTCAATGCAACTGGAGCAAGAGGCCAGCTGGGAGACTGGAGGGACCTGCACTAGCTTTGCAACATCCTCTGGTAACTGTGCTTCATGGCAACAGGGGACTGAGACACAGGCTACCACTGAGGCTCCCAGCCTGGCCAAGACCATCTGCAGGAAGGAGGTGCCCAGTGACGGGTTCTCTTTGCAGGCCAGGCAGCAAGCATCTAGAGCCCCAGCACTCTCCCCATGTCCAGCCCATGCCTAGTAACATCATTACCTGAGGGTTCTGCCGGGCCAGCTCTTCAACCTTGTGCCACATCTCTTCTCGCTCCTTCAGCCTGAACCGACCTCTGCCAAGAAAGGGAGAAAGATGAATTGCAGGCTAAAGTGACAAGATGGAAATCCAGTGGAGGGATAGACTGTCGGAGAGACTGGAGGTAGGGGACTGAAACAAGGGTCATTAATTTTGTCCTGTACCCCCCAAAAAATCAGATGGCAGGGTAAGGAAACACCACCTGGAAACTGGGAGCACCTGGCAGCTGGAGGAGGCTACAATCCAGTGTGCCTGTGAAGATTTTGGTTGGGCACAGTGCATGTCTGTCTTTACGGCAGATCAGATTGTTGGAGGGTTAGTGGCTGGCAAGTGGTTTGGCTGAATGATCAGTTCATGTGTTTGAGTTTGCAGGAGGAAAGCTTGTGGATCTGTCCACACTACTATGTGCTGTTACTGTTCTTATTCCCTGGGCCCAGGCACAGGAACATTGGAACTGCCTTACCAGATCCAACACTGGCCAGGACCAGTAGCTTCACAGAAAGGCACAAGATGTGGGCAAATCATGGACTTTTCATACAGTTTAAGCCCAGAAGGATTCATTAGATCATCTAGTCTGACCCTCCTGCATGACAGAGGCTGGAGAATTTCACCAAGTTATCTCTGTATTGGGCCAAATAACTTGGGTTTGGCATATCTTCTAGAAAGACATCCAACCTGGCTCTGAGGGCATCAAGAGATGAAGAAGCCACTGCTGCCCTTGGTAGTTTGTTGCAGCAGTTCATCACCCTTCATAGTAAACCTCTGCACCTTAGTTCTAATTTAATTTTGTCCAGCTTCAGCTTCTACTCAGTGGTTCTTGTGCTCCTGTCATGGCTAGATAAAAGGGTCCTTTAGTACCTTGTTGTTTCTCCCCAAGAAGGCACTTTTGTACACTGTAATCAAGTCCTCTCTGTCTTCTTTTTGAGACACTGAACATTTCAACCTGTTCAAGTCCCTCACTGCAAGAAACTTCTCCAGTCCCTAGCTCTTTTCTGCACCTTCTCTGCATTTACAGAACTGGATGTTGTATTCCACTGGTAGTCTCACTGATGTGGTATAGAGAGATAAAAACCATTCCTTCCTGCACCTACTTACCTTTCCCTTGTTTATATGGCCAACAATCACATTAGCCCTTTATGCCACAGTAATGCATGGGGAACTCATGCTAAGCTGCCTGTCCAGTGGGACTCTTAAATCTTCTTCAGTCCCTGGTAGTCTCCCATTCTGTAGACACACCCAACAGACCTTGGTATAGGATGTATGAGCTTACATTTAGCTGTATTAAGATGCATTTTGTTTTGAGCAGCCCAGGTTACCAAGAGATCCAGATCCTGCGTCTGATTGAGCCCTCATCTCAGCCTTATTTACTCTCCATCATTCCATGTGTCAGCCAGAATTTCAGATCTATTACCACAGCACTTTGGAAAATGCCAATTAGTGCCTTCCTCAAACCAATCACTGCAGCCACCCAGCTACAAACACCCCGTTCCATGACAATTCCCCACACATGGCTTGTTGACATCTGTCACTTGGCCAGTTAATTCATGTGGGCTCTACTGATGTTCTACAGCACTGAACTAAGTCAAATGCTTACAAAAGTCTCAGTACAGTATGTGTGCAGTTATCTTTAGTGACCAAATTTGCAATCTCAAAGTCTGAAATCAGGTTGGTTTCCATAAACGCACACTGACTAGCATTATAGTCCAATGATATACATGTGCAACATCATTCCATATGGGAAATTTCTCCCTATCTGCTCCATCAGATTAGTTTTTGTCCTGAAGCAGGATATTTTTTTATTCCATCTGATGTTAAAAGACATCACTTGCCCATCCTTACTCATATCCTGTACTGAGACCCTGTGGGGATAGCCTGCCCAGCCAGAATGCACAGAGCCTTTCTGAGCAGGAGGTTGCCATGAGAGCACATACAAAATCTCAAGCCCTGAACTCTACAGACTGCAAGCAAATACACCCTCAGTGCCCTCTGCTCTACCCTCAGCTACAAAGGGGCTTCTAGAGGAGCAGGGAGACCAGCCTGACTCTGTGGAGACATGCACTAGGATATCAAGAGCCATGTTGGGAACTAATCTCTTTTCCACCCAGCTCACCTTGCCTCTGCTGTAGGAGACAAAGTAAAGCAGTCTCTCCAGGGAAGGAGCTCAAGGGCTCTGCAGAGCTGGGTGAAAAATGGGAATCCCTTCCCAGGAAAAAGTGATCACTTTTGGTAAAATCTTCATCTCAAACTGGGGGAAAAAAATTTAAAAAGTGCTCTCGTTTTTGCAGGCAGGGATCTCAGGAGACATTCCACCCTGGAAGAACTTAAATGGAATTCCTCAGTCTTCTAGTGCTTGGCTTTGTAGGCTCTTGTTGACGTCAGTCATGAAAAGTGACAGGCACCTTCAGCCCAGTGGCTAGAGAGCCCACCACTCAGTCCTCCCACCCCACCTCTGGGCAGAGAGCTGGGGGCTCTCAGCCTAGCAGTCCTTGGGGAAAGGTTGTCAATTTCATGGCAGAAATGGAAACTGACAAGAGCGTTCCATGGGAGCAACCAGACAGCAGTTATTTTAATCTGCCCCAATGGAGAATCAGGGTTGTGGGGGTTTTTTTGGCGCGCAAAACAGATTTTTTTGCAACACAATTCCTTTCTGTGTAAACAGCAGTTTTCCTCAGCTAGCTCTCCTCCTGAAGTCAGCATCTTCTCTTGATGCTGTGAGAAGAAATAATGATTGTGACACTAGTAGATATGCCCATGCCAGCATGTATTCAGGTCAGTTCACTGAAGGGACTGTTGAAGGCAGAAGAGTATGTAGGGTTTAGACTTCCTAAAACTTGTGGGTCATTACTTGCAGTGGTTTCTCCTCTCTGTATCCTCTTACCATGCAGCAGCAACCATTTACTTTGTGTTATCTCTGCAACGAAATAACCCACAAAAGCAGCCTTGGAGAATTCAAAGCACATGATCATTGTGTGAGATGGCTGGAGGTCAGAGAATCTTAAGAGGATCCTCACTCACCCCAGGTGGGTAGAGACGGTCTGCCTTCTGTCGGAAGACACTATACGTACAGATTCAAGAACGGACCATACATCTCTGGACTATCAGGATTCTTACAGGGCAGTGAACCGAATCCCCCCAAAATCTGGGTGCCCTGAAAAACTGGCAATTTATTACCTCACTGGTACCGCTTCCAATTACAAACTGTGACTCACCTGTACATAGTTTACCTGATTTAATCTCTCAGTAACTCACTTCCTTTTCTGAGCTAATAAACCTGTAGTTTGTTTACTACAGAACTGGCTGCCAACACTGTGGTGGGGGTAAGATCTGGGGAAAGTGACCAATCCCTTGGACTGGGAGAAAACTGATGTGGTGTGATTTTGGGTTTAAGTGACCATTATCACACAGTCCAGTTTGTCTGGCTGGCAAGACAGGAATAGCTAAAAGCGACTGTCCGTACCTCCATAGTACAGCTGGTCTAGTGACCCAGGGGTTCACATATGGTACTGGCTTGGTGAAATCTAATTAGAAAATGTCACCACTTTGGTGTGCTTGCCCTTGTTTTCCAAGAATGGGCCCTGAGGTCAGCACTCATAGGTGGGAGCCGCTTCAGAGAGCGATCATGACAGTGTGTCCACAACTCCACACAGCTGCCCCACAGCTTTCACACAGGCAGAGCGTGGACACATCCTCCTAAGGCTGCCAGCGTATAGCTGCACAAGGCCCAAGATGTGGAAGCGCAGACAATCAGCTAGTTCACAGCATAACTGGATGTCCCGTCTTATAACTAACTAGAGGGTCAAGCCACATCTTCCTCCAAAATTCTCCAACAGTCTGACCTTCTGCACAGCTTAACCCAGATTAAGGAGTAACTGATCACTCTTTGGACATCAAGCTGCATGGTCTCACTTTCCCAGGAGGGCTATGGGGCTCCAGAGAAAGATACCAGCAGTGCCCCTAAGCATACATCCCAGGGCAACAGGGCATGCCTCTACCCACCCAGTGCTGTTCACTAAAGTTGTGGGAAGTGATCATTTCAGCAGAGGCAAAAGGTACCATGGGTGGTCATTAACCACTAAAACATCTAACCCTTTTTTGAATCCTCCTACGATCCTGGCCTCAGCAATACCCTGTGGCAGTGAGTTCCACAGAATAGTTATGCCTTGTTTCTTTTTATCAGTTTCACATAACTTGGCTTTCAGTCACATTGGCTATCCCCTTGTTCACATGTTATTTATGACAGAAAGTGAATAGGAACATCACACATACCTTCCCTATCCCTGTATTTATTTGGAGTACCTTCTATGTGCCCTCTTCTCTCTAACCTAACCAGTCCTTTCTTTTCAATCTCTCCTCTCCTCAGTTTCTTACTGAATGGGGCAAGGTCCTATGGAAAAAACAGCATGTGATCATGTAATTACAGACTATCATAATACATATGCACAAGGGGACAAATTAATATTGCACAGACAACCTTTATACTGGTATTTCCTGTCTTCTGAATGCTTGACTTTGCAACTTTAATATGCAAACACAGGCTTTGGCATGTCACTTTCTAGCTTTGAAAAAAGCAATCTGAAAACCAGAAATTCCATCATACGGCATCACAGGGAGTCCAAATGATGGAATTTCTGTTCTTTCAGCAGGACTGGAAATTTTAGCTACACCTTGCTGAACTCCATATCTTGAACACACAGGCGTGGGCAAACTTTTTGGCCTGAGGACTATGGCCAGCCATAGGCTGTGGGAAGAAGGGGCAGGGCTTGGCAAGAGAGTGGCCACACCACTCTCATGGTGGGGGTGGGACTAAGAGGGAGTTTTGGGGGGGAAGGGTGGAGCTGGGAGGGGGAGTGGAAGAGCTCTGCCACACTACAAAGCCCTGAACACAGCATAGCAACCAGGGCCCCCTAGTGCTGTGGGGAACAGACAGAGCCCAGAGGGGAAGGCATAGCACTGATCAGCTGAGCTCCGGAGTTCAAAGGTAACATTTCCAAGGATGAGATCATGGATATTAATGTGTTTGGGTATGTTAATATGTCACAGAGCGTTAGCCACAAGAGAATGTGCACCCTGCAATTTATTAAGATAGGGAAATAAGATTTAGGCTTAGAAAGCTGGGCCCAGTCAGGAATATTCAGAATAGGGCCAAGACCACATACAAGGGCAGCCCTTCCTGTGGAAGGAGTCCTTCTTCTGCTTTCTCAGCATTTAGCGGCAACACTTGACCTCTGTCATTTCAGGGCTGAGGAACCTGGACCGTCAAACCCACCTGGCACATCAGAGACAAGGCTGGTCCTTTGCCCTAACTCCAGGTGCCCTTAGAAGGGCGTGAGCATGCTAGGTGAAGTAGCTTTTGCAAAGGAACGTTACCACACCGGGCTACAGAACTGTATCACATCTTCATGACTCTGGGGTTGGCAGGTTTAAGAACACTTATTTATCTGAATGAAGATCTCCAAAGCCTGGCTTCGTCCTCAGTGTGAATGTCTTTGCAACATGCGCCGGGAGCCCAACACCACACTGAATGCCACAGCCTCTAATTCTAGAGCCTGATTTTGGAACAAGAGCTGAAGTATTTTCTGGTCAGATCATTGGCAACACTGTAACAAGTCAGCCCTATAAAAATCAAGTCAACATCACAAGACATGCAGTTTCCCAGATATTCACTAACAGCAGAGGGACGGTGAGATTCAGGAATCGTGAACTCATGCCATTCCCGAGTCTGGAGTGGAGGATTTCTAGTGGGCACAGACCCTTCTGCCTGTTTCCCCAAGTGTGACCCTTTCTGCCTCATCCCTCCCAACCTGTTCTGCCCCACTCCTGTCTCTTCGTCCCAGTCCCATTCCCATTCTCCTTGTGTAGAAACATGGATCTTGAACCTGGGCCTGCAGACAGTGCTCTGACCTTGGCTACCAGCCAGCAGCAAACCCAAACCAGGGGAAAGAGGTTTTGAGAAGCCCTAGTTCATGAAGGTTACACCAAGCTCCTAGCTGGGGGAATGTCCAACCCCACTGATTGGCTGGGAAGCCTCTCAACCCAAAAAAAAAGCACACAAAGTTGTCTGGGCAACTAGGTGAATCCTGGGCTGGCTAGTACGATGGACCCTGCCTTCTCACCACCCTGCCCGGCCCTGGTTCCTGCCCTCTTCATCCCAGACCATCTGTTCCCAGTTCCTGCTTTCCTGCCTTGCTCCAGCGCCCTATTGCTAAACTCCACCTCTGATACCAACTCCAGCTCTGATTCTCAACTCAGCCTGCCTCTCACTCTGGCTCCAGTTCCAGATACCTCATTCTAACCACTAGGCCTTACTGGCAGTGCCCATGTCCCTTTATCCCTCTCCTACCCAGTCCTAGTCTCCTTGCCAAGCAAGCGCAAGTCTCACCCTCTGAACTCTCCATCCCAAGTTCCCCCACAGCCAGCCTCAGGCTCCTTGCCCAGCAAGTCCCACTTGTCCTTCCTCCTAACTCCTCTTCCACTCTATCCCCACCCTCCACACCTTCTCCTTCCCTATGGCTCACAGCCTCCCTTGGGTCCCAGTTCCAGTGTTTCCCCATCCACTGCATTGGCTTTGTCCCAATTTCTCTGCCCAGTACTCCCCCTGCATCTCAGCTTTGTCAGATCCCTCCCCCGTGTTTTCAATCCCTCCCCACCCCCCCCAAAACCTCTGGCTCCCAGTCCCCACTGTACCCTGACTAAGTTCCTGGTTCCAGTCTCTCCACACCCCTGCCAGACTCCAGCCCCAGCATCACCCTCAGGCTCCAATCCCAGTCTAGTCTGCACACTACTTTCCTTGTCTTGTTCTCATCCTGTCCACATCTGAGGCAGCCACTGGCCATGCTGAGCTGCCAGGGGGTCTTTAAAAGCACAGGAAAGACTCTGCCTGCTCTCAGCCCAATGCCTGGCTCCAGCCTGGCCCACACCTGCCCACAGCTTCAGTCGAAGTGGAGGTCTTGCTGAGACCCAGGTTAGAGCATGTCTGGCGTAGACAGGCCTTCTGGGGGGTTTAGCAGCACTTCCCTACTCAGCAATTTGGGCAGACTTTCACGAGGAATGCTGAGGCACACCCTGACAGAGGTCGCCCCTGTCACATTGCAAATCTCTGAGCCAAAGTGGAAGTGGGGCTCGGCTTTCCCACACACGAGGCTGTCAGACATTTTAACCCGGGCAAAACACCAGGATTCTATGGCTCTATACATTTCATGTTTGTGGAGCTGGATGAACGGTGTGGGCTGAAATTGTCTAAAATGAGCCAGACACCCTGTGTGGAAAATTTCAACCTGAAGGGTTAAAGCCTGGGGAAGTCACAAGTTAATGAAAATAGGGTATTTTAGGGCATGTCTATACTGCATCTGGGAGTGTGCTTCCCAGGGCTGGCAGCCAGACTAGCCAGTCACCCTCATACATACAACAGATGGCTGGGCAGGCAGGAGTTCAGGTGGCCAGCATGAACTGCTGCAGATACACTACTATTTTTAGTTCCCCAGCCAGACCTACAATACATCCAGCCACGCTGGAAGGTGCCTCCTAGCTGCAGTGTAGACATATCCTTACTGTGAAGTGCTGGAGAACCCCAGCTGGACCGTACACCTAATCACTCAACAATCCTAAGGTGGAACCACCATTGTCAGCTTCCACTATGACAAAGTTCATTTACGCCAGCTCTTAGTTTCCAGTCGCAGAACCTCTTTCTGATCCACGACAGAACTTTACCTCTCACCCCAAGCTGCTCTGCTTCCTGACTAGCCTCTTGCATGTGACTTTGAAGGTGTCATGAAATGCAAAACAAGTGATGCCAACCTGTTCTTTATCCACTGTTCTTATGGTACTTTCCAAGGATTCTGGTTTTCAATGACATACAACTTTCCTTGGCAGAAGCCATGCAGGCTGGTCCTCCTCAGATCCCGTTCTACTGGGTATTTTTATTCTAGTTTTACCTACCTATCGAGCACCAAAGTAATGTTTGCAGGGCTGTAACTACCTCTGAGAGCAAGGTTTCCCAAAATCCCTTCCGTGCAATGTGACTAGGTGTTCTGTGACAAAATTTCAAAGCTAATGACACTTTTCCTTCTAACTCTTTTCAATCAACTTTTGAGCAATAGGTGCGGCAACTTCTCAGTTCAAGCCCCCCTGCCCTAACATCTGTGTGTTCCATCAACATATTCCAAACCCAAACATGTTCTGTAGCCAAATTAGTTTGGGAAGCACTGTCTTAGAGGCCTTTTAAAACAGAAACAATATTTGTTCCAGTCCTTAGTAGAGTGCCTGACTAACAGGCATGTGTCTTACATTCCTTCAGAACTCTTGGATGTAATACTTGGGTCTTGGGACCAGCTGCTCTTTAACTGACCTATTTATTCCAACACCACCTCATTTGACACCTCTACACCAGACAATTCCCATGACCTGAAAACAGTAGTTACCTCCCCACACCACCTTTGCAGTGAAGACTGCAAAAAAATGATTATGGCCTTAATTCAGCAAAACTTTTCTGCAGTGACTTCATTTTTATGCATGTGCCACGGCTCCCCTGAAGTCAGTGGGACTTGAGCAAGTGGTTAATGCACTGCTGAATCAGGGTCTTAGTTTCTCTGCAGCGTCCTCCTCCTCCTCCACTTCCCCCTTTATTCCCTGGTGGTCCAGCAAACCACTTGTCCTGTCACAGGATTCCTGCTTCGGATAGACTGACAGTGTTTCTCAGCTGTTGTTAGCTTTTTGCTCTTCAGAGTCTACCTCTGCCTTCCTAATTTCCATCTCGATTTTCTCCTCATTTATGCCCCTTCCTCTTGGCTTCCTTAGATTCAGAGGGTTCCTGTTTGACATGAACAGCCACTTAAACATGGCTACTAACTGTACTGGCCTAAAATCTGCCTCCCTGTTGCAGGTTTCTGGGACTTTCATCCCACTGTTAAGGAGACACGGGGATATTAGTTTAAGTCAGCTGAGGAGGGGCCCCTGGCCAAGATACTCACTTCTGCTTCTCTGCCTTATATTGCTGCGTGCAGTCATCAAACAGCTTCTGGTTCATCTCCATGAACAACTTCAATGCGTTGTAGATCAGGCCGTGGATCGTCCTGCAAAGAGAGGAACAGTGGGTCACAGTCCAGTCAAGGTGCTTGGCCTGTACGCTGTTGGTAGGAAGGCAGACTTCACTTCTGCTCATGGAAGCTTGCCCAGAGTTTTCAGTGAAAAAGGACTGAGGCCAGACTTCGTTTCACTATTTTCCAGGGTTTGTAAGTGATATAGGAAAGCTCTCTTCATTCACAGCGACTAGGGATGGGGCTCAGTTGAGCCATTACTAATAATGCTGTTGAGTTGGTAGTTCCTAACACAGATGTCAGGAGGAGATCAGCACTCAAACCCCACCCCGCCCCCCAGCCTTTACCACTGGGCGTCTGATAGCCAAAAAAGCTAGAGATGGGAGAAGTTGGGAGACAGCTCAGGTTTTTGCCCAACAGAGCCTTGTTCAACCCAGTCCTAAAGTTGCACATGATGTGTTTTTTTTTTTATTTACACGCATGTGCCAGTCAGATTGTTGGATTTTCACTCCATGAGCTCAGCAAACTGGAATGTCCACCACCTCTGAAGGGGGGATACTTAACACACCTTTGACCGTGGAGCTAGTGCTCTGGGCACTGAGAGATCAGGCCACCTCCTCCCCTTAAGTTAGCAATCCTTGCTTGGGGTCATGTCTTAGTTATGCTACACTGTAAGCTCCCAGGGCATGGATGCCAAGAAGCACCTTGGATGTTTGTGGTGCTGGGAAATAAATGCACAGACAGAATCATGCCTAGAAGCAGCATTGTCTAGTAACACAAGGACAGGAACTAGACTGCAACTCCAGGCAAGTCACCTCATCTCCTTGGGCTTCTCTTTCCCCAGACATAAAATAGGACCCACAATCCTAACTGCTTTGGTTAGTAGTTTGCTATAAAGATACAGCTCCTAGGTCTTATCTTCTGACCCACACAGCGAGCAAATGAGGGGGAGAATCTCTGGGTCCCTCAGCCTGTTTTAGGAAAGCAAGAGAGGAAGAGAGAAAGATATGGGGAAAGTGAGCAGGGATAGTAGAAAAATACCATCACAGACTGGAAACAGGCAGAAAGAGTACCAGACCTGTCCTGTGCTCCTTCCAGGAAAGGAGCAGGAAGGAGAGAAAGGCAGACAAATGAAGAGGAAGACTAGATGAGTGAGAGAAGGCATTTCAGAACCACTGAAGCTTATTGAATATTTTACATGCTCCTGAAAATGGCTCTGTCAAATGACACAAAGCAAATTCTGAATCATGATGGGGGAGAGAGGGAGAAAAAAAGACACAAAAACATGTGCATGGGGCTGGGGGGAGAAAAGTAGTGGTGTGAAAGCCAAAGTCACGGTTACTATTTCCCTGCCTGTTGGTGAGCATGACATTTAAGGTAAGCTACAAAGGAACACTTAGGTCTGTGCCTCTTTTTGATTCTTTATAGCAAAGAGGCGAGAAGAGGCAGAAACTATGGTTCAACAGCTGGTCAACAATTTTTATTCTGCAACCAATTTCTCAGCACCCCCTTACCTCACAGCTGGAGACACCACCCCAGCACATTCACCAGTGTCTCTGTTCAGCACTGGAGGCTGCAGAGGCCTCTGTCCTCCAATGGCTTGTGAAATCTGGCTAGACCAGCACTTCCCGACTGTGTGCCATGGCACACAGGTGTGCCGTCAGGTCTGAGCGGGTGTGCCACAAAATTTTTTGAAAAACTACTCAAAGACCTCATTGGCTCATGAATATTCATGAGTTCATTTGGAAACTATATAGTGGTATGCCTCAAATTAATTAAAGGTAGCAAGGTGTGCCACAGCAGAGAAAATATTGGGAACCACTGGGCTAGTCGATCCCACCACACCGACTAGTGGGACTCATAGGGCTAGAGATACCAGCTATCAGACTGATGGGGTTGTCTGAACAGCCCCCAAAGGTGTACAGTGGCCATCCAAAATGGCCCCTTCAGACCCAGGCTGCAGTGGTGTACCTGGGTCTTTCAGATCTAGTACACCATCCCCCTGGTATCTAAGGTCCATATTTCCTCTCTTTTCCTGAGCCACTGCAGCAGTACGCTAAGAGCTCTGCTGAACACAATATGAAGCCTCCACTCTCTTGGACGCCCACTCACTCATTCACACCGGAAGGACCTACTTGTTCCAGTGGCTCTTGGAATTCTTGTAGAGCGCTGGGAACATGATCGGGAGAATTTTGGCTGCATTGTCGCTGATCAGGCTCATGATGTACTCATTGTTCCAGTAGTACAGTGCCCGCTCTGCCACCTGCAGGAGGGAAGCAGACCTCTGGATAAGCTCCTTGCAGGCAGGGTATAGGGTGTGTGAGAATTCTGCTCATCCCCCCACCAGGCCAAAGTTTGGTACCACCCAGACAAGAAAAGAGACTCACCCTTGCTCTGGTTTTCCTCTCAGATTTTTATTTTCATGGCTCTTTGCTGAACTCTCTCAATTTTTTTTACCCTTATTTTTGAAGTGTGAACGCCAGAACTGTACACTGTATCCAGCAGTAGTCTAATTCTGTCCACGTACACAGGTGATACCACCTTCCTACCCCTACTTGATATCCCTGTTTTTACAGTCAAGACTCATATTAGCTCTCTTAGCCCACAGCACTAGAAACGTATGTTGAGATGGATTTCCATCATGTCCCTAAGTCCTTTTCTGAGTCCAGGATACAGGCTCCCTTCCTGCCAGCATGGCCAACAGTCTGTGCACCTAGCATCTACCTGTCTTACAATGCATGTTGTTCAAGAGACCTAGAATGCACTATAGAACTGACCTGTCCTTTTCTTTAGTTACCAGCCATCCAAGTTTTATGTTATCTGCAAGCTTTAAAAAAAGAAAAAGAGGAAACTGAAAGGCAATGTAACAGCTTTTCAGTACCTAAAAGGTTGTTACAGGGAAGAGGGAGAAAAATTATTCTTCTTAACTGCAGATGATAGGACAAGAAGCAATGGGCTTAAATTACAGCAAGGGAGGTTTAGGTTGGATATTAGGAAAAACTTCTTCAGTGTCAGGGTGATTAACCACTGGAATAAGTTGCCTAGGCAGGTTGTGGAATCTCCATCATTTAGAGGTTTTTAAGAGCAGGTTAGACAAGCACCTGTCAGGGATGGTTTAAGAGGGTACTTGTTCCTGCCATGAGTGCAGCAGTCTGAACTCGATGACCTCTCATAGTCCCTTCTATTTTCATGTTGGTGCATGCCTGCTCTTGCATGGTGTTTAACTTTGCTGCAGGCTGTGAGGGTCAGAGACTCTCTGCATGTATCTGTGTAGATCTTCTCTGTACACACTTACAAAGCACACCACAGAGGTGGCAAATGACAGGAAAGCCATGCAGAGGAAATGTGTGTGGACGGGCAGGTGCTGAATGGCTTGATCCCCAAAACACCAGAAAAGCCTCTCTGCATTGTATCATGGTGCTAGCATTTGCACCTTCCCTGAGTCTCCTTGGTATCCCTAGAATGGAACCATCAAGTGCCTCTGAAGATTTTCCCTTCTCCCTGATCTGGTGCCCACAGTCAGGCCAGGAGAAGGTATCTGTTTTGCAAGCATGCAGCACTGGAAATACTCAGCAAGACATTGGCTGACCAAACTCCAGTGCTGCTAATTTGATCTCAGAAGGACCTGGACACAGGACTTGGGGAGGAGGCTGAAGGCAGCCTATCAGATAGGCACCAGCTCTTGAATGTTGTAATACTCATTGTTAGAGAATATTGTGTAGCCAAGGAAACACAGTCAGTAGCTTGGGACGACATTTAGATTACAACTTCTCTAGACTACAGTGCTGGTGGTTCACAAAGGCCTCTGGGTTTTGTGCCATCCTCAGGAGTCATCTCAATCATTCTCACCATAAAATGTATCATAGGCTTCTATAGTTACCACAGAAACAAGCTCAATCGCAACTGAAAACAGGACCCAGGTGCAAGCAATGTCAGATGCCTTGTTGAGTCTGGAACCTATCCAGGGTGGATAAAAATCAATGGTTCAGGGGGTTTAAAAAAAATTCAGATGTTTTACTTAAATTGGATTTTTTAATATTTAAATCAGGGTTTTTTTTAAATCAATAAAATATTATATTTCTCCCACTTTTAACAAATAACAAGAGTTAAATCTCATCACAAACATGCTAGACTGACACTTAGAACAAATGAATAGTTTCAGTCTGTCCAGTCTAACCACCAGCTCTTGCTTCTTGAAAGTTCTGGGCTTTCCATTTCTGTTTCACAGCAGACTAAATTCACATGTGGAAAGAAAGACAGGCTGGATAGGACCATTGTACTGTGCTTCTGTGATGGTGGAGCTGGCCAAGCAAGGCAGAGGAGTTAGTTAAGACACCGTCTTAAACAGAGACAAAATATATAGGAAAGGACTGGGGCGGAGACTTTGTCTACACGGGGTATGGAAGTTGATGGCAATCGAAGGGAGATACACAAGCTACATAATATAAAACTTGCAGATCTCATTTTGACTTCCCAATGCCTGCTTACCACAGTGGCTGCACTGTGCCGAGTCAAAGGGAAATGCCATCCCTCCAACTCAGCAGTACTCTTCTTGAGGGGGTGGTCTTAACAGATCAGCTTACAGATTGATTGAGGGGGTCTTCACAGACCACTCAAGTGATCTGGAAAGACTGAACTGATGGCAGTGAATTTGCCACTGTCAGTGTAAACTTGGCTAGAGCAGAAAGGAAGAGCGGTCTGGACTGGAAAGAAAAAGAGAAGACATTATTCAATTCACAAAAAGCTTCTCTTATTCCCCCACACATCTGCCACAGAAAAACCATCATGGCTTTTAGGCATTAGAGAGACCCCATCTGGGAATATTTTCAACAAATTACTTCCTTGGCCAAAAAAAGAAAAGGTGTCAAGTGTAAGCAGTGCAAGACGGAGTTGCAGGGCCTAGCTGCAAGAATGGAACATCATAATATAAACTGCTTATTTGGAGAAAATGATGTGGACGAAGATGCGGATATGTCTGAAGAACAATGCGGATCAACTGTATATAAGTAATTGACTTTGCAATACATCATCCTTCAAGAATCTTGCCTTTTAGTATAAATGTGATTTAACAAGTAATTTCCCAAGCTATTTGCTACAGATTCATAGACTCTAAGGTCAGATGATCATCTAGTCTGACTTCCTGGACAAAGCAGGCCAAAAAGTCTCACCTCCCACTCCTGTAATTAACCTCTAACTTATGACAATGTTGCTAGAAAAAATGATTTAGTTTAGCTAATCCTTATGGCTTGCTTGATTAGTTAACTAGGTTTAGAATCTATCACCCAAGTATACTGTATGGAAAGCTGTAGTAAGAGAAATCTAGAGTTGCTGGGTGTCCTTTTCTTATTTCATATTATATAATAGATGCCTCTTATTTTGGACTATCATGGCCATAGACCATAATGGTGATGCCATAAGTCTGTTCCCTATTTTACTTCAACATAACTCTACTTTCCCAGGGAATCCCATTCTAGACTTGTTTTTTCAAAACCAGAGGTGCCAGTGGGTTCAGTATGGCTTACTCCAAAGCTAAGTGCACTTCAAGTGCAGTCACACTGAGCCTTTTTGGTAATCTGCAATCATTAACATCCTTCCCCTCCAAAAATGTAAATGATTAACTGAATAATAGAGTGACAAGATCAATTACTCAAAATCACTTTTGAATTTTGTCTCAGGATCCCATTCAAGCATACGAGATTCTGCCTCCATCTGCAATGTCCGAGTCAGCTGCAGTATTGCAACTAAATGTATTTCAGACAACAAAGTATCCATACCAAGCAACAGATTTCAACCTTCCAGTAAAACCACCCCATGGATGGGTCTGGAGTAAGGACCAGCAAGTACCAACAGGGCACCACAGATGAAGTGATTGCTTGGTTCATCTCCCCACTGTTAACAGTAAACACTTCAGTGACATGGCTGAGTCCTTATGACCAGGCTACATCTCACCTGGTAGAGCAGACACTGGTGGAAGGATGCTAGGTACAGTGTACGAGAAGGAATGTGAACAGTGTACAAGAAATGAGGGGAAATTTGCCAGTTTACCCCTTGATGGGAGGAGCAACCTACAATGACAACAGAAGATGGGGTTGCAGATCTTTCAGAAACAATCAATACATCGGGAAATGGCCACACAACAGAATATTTAAAAGAAGTGGCAGTGAAAGCTGTCACAAACTGTGAATGAAAATGCAACTGTCATGTGCACAGTTTTGAAACAGACAATGCTGCAAATGTGACAAAAAGGAGAAGATATTTAGAAGAAGAAATGGAAGGAGGCTCTGTAATGACATACGGCTGCAGTGCCCATTTAATGCATTTTTTAGCCAAACACTAAGTACTTCTTTTCCAGGAATAAAAGAAAATGCTGTTGAAGTCACAAAATACTTCTGCAGTAGCCACTTTGCTTCAGCTTTGCTGAAGAGAGCAGGAGGACCCAAACTAATTTTCCCTCAAGATGTCTGATGGAATTCTGTGGTTCGTTGATTGGACAATTTATTAAGGCCTGGCCTATTACCCTAAAAATTTGTTAAGAAAACCATGATAAACAGGTGGAAGCATCTCATCTAAAGCAGCGTTTCCCAACCAGTGTGCCGCTGCACACAGATGTGCTGTCAGGCCTGAGAAGGTGTGTCACAAAATTTTTTTAAAAACTACTCAAAGAGCTCTGGATTGGCTCATGAATATTCATAAGTTTATTTGGAAACTATATGGTGGTATGTCTCAAATTAATTAAAGGTACCAAGGTGTGCCTCAGCAAAGAAAATGTTGGGAACCGCTGATCTGAAGTATCCAATGTTGAATTAAAGAGGAATGGAGAAGATATGCTCAGTATGCTGAAGCCTACAGCCATAGCCTTAAACAAACTTCAGAGAAATTGTTGCTGCATTGCTGACGACACAAATTTAAAAGGCACTTCAAGAGAACTTGAAGAAAGAAAAGTCTCCCCAGAAATTAAATAAAGAAGCAAATGGATCAAGCACTAACTCCACCTCCTTGCAAACATCCTATACCCCCAGATATAAAGGTAGATGCCAGACTTCTGAAGAAGATGCTGCTGCCATGGCATGGTCATCTCAAAATTGATCCTCAGTTATGCCAGTCACACTAAATTTCAGGGCTGGAGTGGAACAATTTAAACAGTACCTGTTTACTGATAATGGTTTGAACAAAGTCACTCCCCTGAACTGGTGGTTATCATTAGTCAGGCACCTCAAAGCAGAGCTCCTTCAGTTGCTAAGCCAACTTTTCACAGCAATAGCTTCCTCTGCAGGCACAGAGAATATTTTCATCACTTGGTATTATTCACTCAAAGCTAAGAACTCGACTAGGAGTTGAAAAAGTAGCAAAACTCATATTTCTCTTCCAATCTATGAGTAAAAAATGACAGTGGGAGAGAGGAGGATGAGAGCTAGTTATAGAAGTTTTAAGGACAGCATACATTTAGTGCAGGCCTTGACAAATGTGCCGCACATCTAGGCATTAGCCTCAAAACTGAGGCATCTAGGTGTGCAGGACTTTAGAGGTCCCCTGGCTGCTGAAAAACTGCAACCACCTTCAGCATTGGTGGCGCTGTAAGGGGAGGTCCCCCGCTGCTGCCAAAAAGGCACGGACGCTTTTGGAAGCAGTGTGGGACGAAGAAACGCTCCTCCACTGAAAAAAGCCATGCATCACTGAAGGCACAAGCAGTTTTTTTTTTTTGGGGGGGGGGGGGGGGGGCCCCCCCCAGGAGAATGCCAGAAGGTGTTCCACCCCTGAAGTACTGCAGCATAGCTAGGTGCCACAGTATAATCCCTGCTGCCATGGCAACATGACACCTGCATTTTGTCAGGCCCTGGTTTACAGTTATGACAACTCATCTATTAATTAATAAACTTTGAAAATTAAAAAAAGAAGTCAAGGATAGCCATCAGTCACAGCTGAGGAGACTGCTGTAGCGGCAAATGTGAAACATTTATGTAACTTTCAAGATTTAGTTTAGTAAAAAATAAATGCAATTGTGTCTGTGTGTTAGAACTAAAGTTCTTATCAATGTACCGCTCCTGCATCTGCAACTTGAAACAGGTAATGAGTATTATGTTCTATTTCCTAAATTAATAAAAATCAGGTTATCTAAAAAATTATACAAAGTACATCCTCCCAGATGTTGTACAATGCTGTATTGAGTTATAAATTAGTGTGTTCTCACGATCAGATTTGCACCACCGTTTAAGAAATATGTGAAGTATCAGGATGAAACTTGATTTAAATCAATGATTTTCACTTGGTGATTTAAATCAGTCTACCTTGAACCTACCTGGAAGTGGGGGCTGGAAACACACTTGGCCAACTGCCTGAACAGGGGCTCCATGACCTTCACAAACTCAGAGGGCTCAATCACATCCAGTATTTCTTCCAGCTCATTCAGAAACATCACCTCCTTGGGACTGTGCGTTTTTGGCCAAAACTTCAACAAGCCCACAATCACCTGAGCAAGCAAAGAAAGGAGGTTGGGATAGGGTTACCAGATGTCAGTCAAAAGGAGGACATGTCCTCCTTTTTACCATCACGTCCCCCGTCTGGCAGGCATTTTAAAATACACAATTTTGTTTGGCTTTTTACTAATAGGGGTTAAAGTATGCTGGAATGCCCCAAAACACCCTATTTTTAGGGGGAAGTGTTCCAGAGCCCCCTAAAAAACATAGGAATATTACATTAATACTACATTTTCTCCATGTGTCCTCCAATGTCCTCCTTTTTGTACTTCCCTGTCCTCCTTTCCAGGCTTTGCTATCTGGTAGCCCTAGGTTAGGAGCAGAGTGCAAACACATGGGAACTGATGTCTAGCACCACCAGTCTCAGCAATCCAACACAGCCACAACCTATGCACATCAGCAGATGTGGCACATGTGGCCTGTACATATGGACTCTGATTCATCCACCCCCTCTCCCAAATCACTGCACCCAGAGACCCAGCACAGAGGCCTGTAACTGCCGTCCTCTCCCCTTCATGTTCTCCACCCACCTCACCTGCATCACAGACTACCTTGTCAGCACGTAGAGCCTCTGGGCTCCAGACCAGGGAGCTGAAGGCACCTATAACATCCCACACCCATGCGCATCCCTGCAGGTGGCCTAGATAGGATCTGGCAGCAGAGAGAGGTGAAGTGCATAGAAGCTGGGTCTGACAAGGAGCTCCACCTAGCAACAGTCATAGCTCCTCCTTTCCTAACTCCACCCTTCCTGTTCTACTCAGGTTCTCACATTCCCATCAGCGGGCAGTTACAGTCTTCTCAAGCTACTCAAGACTTCTTCCCCTTGCTCCTCTCCAAACGGAGGAAAGCTGCATGGCTACTGAGTGGGTATTTCGGTAAGTTAATGTCATAGGTGGTGTTCTTGGGGAAGGCCGGTTGAAGAGGGGGAGCCCTGTATTTGGACCAGAAAGCTCCTTCTGACACCTGGCTCTGCCCACTTGGGAACTAGCCAGCATCCTAAAGGTTCAGACCACAAATGGAAAAGTGATCATTGCCTCCCTTCTACTCTGTCTTCACAAGACCAAGAGGCCATTCTAAGGGACATGATGAACAGCCAGCAACCAAGAGAAATTCTGCATCCCAGAAACAGCAGCTGGCTTGTGGGACTCATGGCCACAGTCGACTTAGCCCAGGACAGTGAGAGAAGACTTTTATGAACAGCCGCTTTGCTTGTTATGGATGCTGAGATACAGACCATCCAAAGTGATACGTTAGGGTGTAAACTAATCACTGTGGGACCAGAATAGACATTCTCTCCCACATGCAGGGTTGTACCATTTACAGAGTGCAACACACAGGGTTTTTCACTGTCACCCAAGGCATCAGGTAGAGGCAAGGGAGGGATACTGGAATCAATGGACCCTGATCTGGCTAACCCTACTATCCCAAAATAGATGTGACAAATCCCTATCACTGAATACTAACTATCAATGCTAAGTGCCTATTAGATCAGAATCCAAAAACAGTGAAAATTTTAGCCATGCTCTTCCAAATCCCCTCTCTTTCAGAAACAGATATATCTGCACTTTGCAGAGCCTGCGATGGAAACATTCATTTGGGAGAGAGGCATTATGTGGAAACTGCACACGCTGGCTTCAAGCATAACTGTTTGCAAGAGCAGTTCTTCTAACGTTTGTAGCTCAAAAACCTGGATTATGAAGCTGAAATATCAGCAGATGTCCAGTGAGAGCTTAAACACTGTTCAACCAGCACTGGTTAAAGCTGAACATAGAACCCATGGCTGTAGTGCCTGGGTGTTTCTGGACAACTGGCATTCTGAAAACCAATCTTTCAGCAATTCCTAGGAGAAGCCTGCAATGCTCCGCTTAGCCCAGGCAAGCTGCCTGAGGGAACAGCAGTGGGTGCAGCAGCAATAGGAGGGCTGATGGCATGATATTTCCATCATTCCAAAGGTTCAGAAATGCAGGGAAAGCAGTGACAGCTCAATGTACACAGCACTTGTAATTTTGCCATTCAGTCTAATTAGCCTCATCAACGCCAAAGGTGATGTTCCTTAGAGCTAAGGTGGGATAAGATGCACAGGTGTGTCTTTGCTTTATTGGGGATACCACTGTTCTGGAGCAGGTTTATTTAGCAAGATTCCATGTGGCAGCTCTTGTGTTACAGCCAAATGAAGGACACACAAAGCATGGGGCAAGCACAAGCACTACATGGGGTCCTTGGCTACTTAGGCTTTGATACTTTTGCACAAACACAGTGTGTTCTGTGACAATGCCTTGTCTTCGCAGAGTCTGTTTGGCTGGAGTCCGATACAATGCCCCTTGCAGTGACTGGGGGTCCTTCTGTGAGCACTGACTGAGGCTGTTGCGCTCTAATTTGCAAAATTCAGCAACGAGTCTCCCAGTCATCAGTAAGGATACATCGTGCTCTGCTGTCTGAATTCCCAGCAAGAACTGCCCAAAAATTCTCTGCTTTCCTCCTCATTTCAACAACTCTGAGTGGCAATCTCACCAGGGTAGTGAACTACTTGGTCATAAGATACATGCTTCCCCTGGCAATGAGATCATGGAGAAACAGAGGGACAGTGAGTGGAGAGGTAGAGGTGTGGGACGATGAGGAGGGTTATTTTCAGAACATGCAGGCTGGGAACTGGCACCAGAGTGCTGTAAATGGCTTGTTGTAAGTGCACAGCTTGGCCAGCTGAGGTGCCACATGATGCAGGACGTAAATATTAGTAACTAAAATGCTTTTCCATGCATGTGCCAGAGGCCACCTGCCCTAGCTGAACCTCTGCCTTGGGGAGCGAAGCCCTCACTCTCCTTTCACACCCTTTGTCACGTCAGCATTGCTGTGTTTCATGTTCCTGTGGGAGTGTGTAGCCACAATGCATGAAACACTTGGGCCTTCTTTGCAGTAAAGCCCACATGTAAAAACGTTTTTAGCAGCATCGCAGCTTAGAGGCAACTTCACCTGTCAGGATTTAATGTCTTAGAGCTAAAATGACAGGAGGGGATATGATAATAAGGCTCCCAGTGCTTAGTAAAACAAAGCCCACGCCCTCCGCCAGAGACCCACGGCTAAACAGATCTTTCTGGTCTTCAGGTTCCATGCCCTCCCCTGGGGTCTTCTGACCAGCTCTTGTGGGTTTAGATTCAGATTCCAAATGCCTGCAGGTCCCTACTAACTCCAGCTGCTTTCTTCAGCTGTCCATCCCCAAGCACCTTCTCATGGCAGAAACTGTATAGCCAGAGGGGAGGCACTTTTGCTTTCTGCCACAACAGGATGGGACTCTCAAGACATATTCACTCCTTGACTCTGCTCTGCTTGCCTACTACTTCTTTCAACACAGAGCTGGCTCAGAGATGCCAGAGCCTGCTTGGCTGTATCTAGTCCTGCCCTGTGGTTTTGACCAATACCCCTCTGCAGAGTAGTTTCACTGAGTGAACAAATCCAACTCACACCAGGGCTTTCTGGACTTCAGTAAGCTTAGCTGCTAAACTGTCCAGAAACAATCTTGTGGTGTTAACTCAGGCCTGGCTGATATGCCAAAGCCAAGAAAGGCCACTCACCGGTTCCGTCAGACTGCTGTCTTTCTCCAAGAACTGTACAACACAGTATGCCAGCTGCAGAGAAACACAGAGGTTAGAACTCCTCTCTTTGCTACGCACAGGAGGAGAGATGGCAAGCAGCAAGCACATGTGAGGCATAGACACTTACACAGCCCTTGGCTAGGTGCCATCTCTGACCTGTTCAGGAGTATGTGACTGGGAACGTGCAGCAGCTCACCAAGTGCATAAGCCCCAATGACGGAGAGCTAACGGTGAGCTTGTCTCCTTTAGGCCAAGCAGAGGAATCCTGGGCTTTGGGAGCCAGGACCCCTGATTTCTGTGCCTCATGTTACACAAGCACAGTTTGTGGCCACCTGTTCATAACAAGCAGGCGCCGCGCCACACCAACAAGCCAGTGGCCAGAAACAGGGAGGTTAGCAGATTTGAAGGCTGAAGGGACAACTGTGATCATTCAGTCTGATCTCCTGCATAATTCAGGTCACAGGACTTCCCTAATTAATTTCTGGTTGAACTCAAGCCAGTTTCCTACGAAACATCCTCTCTTCATTTAAACACAACCAGAGACAAACTGGGCAACTGAAAATTCCACCCCCTTTTCAACAATGTGATCAGGGAAGTAACAGAAAGCATGTGATCTTCACCTTTAAGGCCCCAGGCTTTTGTCTCATCTGTTTCCTCATATTCTATCTAGCTCATCTGCTCTGCAGACAAGGACCTTGCCTCTGTATCCACCTAAGGACATAGCACACATAGGGACTGGGGAATGGATCCGAGTCCTCAGCTCTCTGAACACAAGGGTAGCATGAGAAGGAGATAGTTAAAGCTATTTAGGCACTCCTGGATCAGGGTTACAACACCTGACTGAGTTAGGAGCCTAAATCTAGTTTTTCCCTAAAATGATTTAGGAACTCAGGACTCAAATTCCCATTAAGAGTCAATGAGATTTAGGCTTCTTCACCCATCAGGCATTGCAACACTGTAAAAACCTGGGCCAAAAATCTTCTGTGAGCTTCCAAGAGTTGAGGATGAGCAGGCCTGAGGTTGAAGCCTTCAGAGGACAGTGAACCACACTCATGCTGCCCAGAAGTGCGAGGCAGTAAGCTGACAGACGGGGTGAAGGAGGCTGGGGACAGACAGCCCAAAGCACAGGTCATGGATGAGGGGTGTCGTCAGGCTTCAGAGGAAGTAAATGTACACAGGCCAAAACCCCTGGCAGCAAAATTTTGGTAAGTAAAGTCATGTGGTGGCTGTAAATAAGTCTCAAAAGTAACAGACAGAGCCTCTCACCTGTGGGTGGTAGACACTCAGCGATTTCACCTTGTGCAAAGGTAGCAAGACCCGAATAAGGAACATCTTGTGCTCCTCCTTCAGAGGCAAAGCAAACCCATTGATTATACTGAGGAGAAGAGAGAGACACGTTAAGGAGTCAGGTACTTACCAAAGATGAACCAGAGCAACCACAGCACAAAACCAGTCTCACATGCTACCACATGACGCTACCACCTCCAAGAGGCACCTGGCTTCAGGCCTGAAGTCGTGAGGGCCGAAAAGCACATTCTTATCGCAGAAGGCCCAGCCACAGGCATAGTGGGAAATCCTACACACCACAGGCTGAGCTGGCCCTTTAAGAGGGCTGGGGCTCAGTTGCCCCCATGCCACACTTGGTTCCATGTGAAGGAGACGAGCTGCAGCCACATGACCTGGATCTTACGGTTAAGTCTGGCATGCTGGGGAAGCTAACAGAGATGGAGTCCAGGGTGAGCAGCCCTGATGGTCAACACTCTGCAGAAGAGCAGGAGGACTGGGGCACAGGAAGAGCCCCTGGGAAGGATACACAGGAGTGTGGTTGAAGCTATGGGGCAGAAAGCCCAGCTGTTCAGAGTCCCCTGGGCTGGGATTTTGCACAGGCAGGCAGGTGTGGATCCACTTGGCAAGGTGATGCAGTGACATTTAAATCCATGGAGAGACTGAGAAAAGCCCAGCAAAAGGGCAGAGCTGCCACAGCATCTGTGGACTAAAAGACAGGCCCTTGGGCAGGATGGACTGTGCCCAGACTGGAGAGAGGACACTAGCTGTGTGTGTCTGGACTCTGATACCCGGGAAGGAACAGACTTTTGTCAGTTAGCTGCAGGGCTAGGTCAGTCCAGCAACCCATCTGTGTTGGAAGGTTCAGAGAACCAACATGAATGAAGGAAAACTGATGCATGAGTCAGGCCTGCAGACAAGCTGAGAAGTCCCTGCTACCCCATACAATATACTAGGCTGTGAGATCCCACTCTGCTCAGAAGCCCTGGAGCTCCTTGACATGGAAGAAGAAACATGGAAAGGGAGAAATACCCTTACCTGCCCAAGATTTCCAACAGCTCTGCAATCCCATTGTGATGCTCTGTTTCATAGATAAACCTGAGAAGGGAGGGGGATGGGAGAGGAGAGGAGTCATTGCTAAGCACCAGACACAGGTCGCTATGGAGAAGGGGACCCTGCCAGTATGAGATGACAGGATTCAGGGAGATGACAAATTCTTCTACGCTGTAGCAGAACATGGGTATGGACTCAGCCAAGGCTCCCACATTGGAAGTGGGCTCCTGTAGGGTACAGCAGGGGAAGGGAGTCCAGCCTTTTCCCACATCAGTCAGAGGCCATCAGCACTACTGAACCCTCACTGTCCTGGTAGCACAAGCAAACACCATCCCCACATCCAAACACGTGACCTGCCTTGCCCAACCCAGCAGGCCCAGGAACAACCTAAATGCTCTGGCTTTGCTCCCCACAGGCCCTCCAAGCCCATTCCAAGGCTCTCTGAGCCTGCCCACACAGCTCACCTGTAAAATATGTTGTTGATCTGCCGCCTCACATATGCCCGTAGGCCCAGGAACTTCCCATAAATCCTGTGTAAGATGGTCTTCAGGAAGTCTCGCTCTCTGGGATCTTCGCTGTCAAACAAGTCCAGCAACTGTGGAAAGGGGGATCCGTTTAGCTCCTATGGCCCTTTCCCTGGACACAGGCTACCAACCCACAACACAAAGCTGCTGCTCTTCAGCATCGGCAAATAACCACTTGGGATGCACACAATGCATCCTGCTTCCTCCCCACAGCCAGCTATGTCTTGTGGTGCAAGACGCTGCACAGACTCCTGCAGACGAGCAAGGATTATGCCAGCTCAGGCTCTTGAGTCATCAGGGAGACGTCTGTCTTCCCTTGGGCAGGTTCTCATGCGGCCTGGCCCCTCTTTGGAAGTAGCTTCCAGCCTACATAGCCATTGTCTTCCAGAGCAAGCTTCAATGGTGGCAGATTCCCTCAGCACCAAGCATCCCTGAGTGTTCCTTCAACTATGTCATGAAGGAAGAATGAATTGCACATGAACTGCCTTCTACCCACCCCCTCTGACAAGGCCATGGAGCTGCCTGGGGGCAATACACAGGGCTCAAACGTCCCTTCACAAGGACACGGGGGAGAGGGAAGTGGGAGCTACTTACTGACAATACAAACTTCTGGTCAATGTATTTCTTGGCTATATTTGGCTGAAAGTCAGGCGACTCCAGGAACCGCAGGAAGAATTCATACACCAGCTGAGGAGAGCCAGAGGGTTTTTTTTTTTTCTTTTTAAAAAGCTTGACTCAGTTTTTCATGTTTTACATGTGTGTATGATGTTCCTTTTTCCACCTGATTAGTAAACAGCTAAAGAGTTTAATTGTGGCTTGTTACAGCAGGAGGCACTAGCACTACTGTGCCAGGAAATAATTAACCATGTAATGTTCTAACACTGGAGAAAAGTTTTATTCACATCTTACTCCTGAGCCCCACCCACATTACAAACACAACACACATCCCTAGGTAAGCTGCAGCAATGGCTAATTACCCCACATTGTGACAAAACTGTATCTCATTTCCATTTTGAGTATTTCTCATGTCAGCTTCCAACCCTTGCCCCCCCAACTTCTGCTGCTGTCTGCTAGATCAGCGCTTTTCAAACTCAGGGTCGGGACCAAGTACTGGGTCCCAGACCTTCAGGCACTGGGTCGCAGCGCCCTTTGCTGCCACCAAGAGGCTTGAATGCATGGCTCAAAGATGTAATTGTTGGGTCACGGGTGGACATGATATTTTTCAACGGGGTACTGAGAAGAAGAGTTTGAAAACCACTGTGCTAGGTCAAAGAGCATTCTACTAACAGATACCATCTCTGTTACTTGCAGAACCTGATCTGATCAAGTTCTCTTAATCTTCTTTCTCAGCCATGTAGCTATACTGCTCTTGTGGGGTTTTGGGTGGTTTTGGGTTTTTTTTTGTTTTTGTTTGTTTTGTTTCTTGTTTTGTTATTGTTGCTTTCACATCCCCTTCTCCAGAGAATGCTACTCAGTTTTAAATACACATTTAAGTCCATGCCTGAGAATTGTGCCTTTGTGTGCACCCAGACAAGAGTCCCTGAGCACCTCCCAGTTTCCACCATCTGTTGAAATGAATTTAGCTAATAACCATTTTGCAAGCAAAAACAGTTAAGTAAATGTAGGTACCCAAGAAGGGCTCTTATGGGCCCAAACAGGCCCCATCCACTCAGGAGAAACAAGCTGGGGGGGCGGGGGGGGGGACACAACACTGGTTACTGTAGAAGGAGTTGTGTCTAACCCTCCTGGGCCAGAGGTAGGGGAGCAGAGGCATGGGGCTTCTGAGAGACAGAAAATAATGAAGGGTGGAGTCCCAAGGATCCCAGCTTCAACCCCCAGAACCCTTTAGAATAGCCTTTCAGTTGCCAGCCTGCCCCAGCACCCTGCAACTAAACTGTACTCATTTCTGGTGAGCCGCAGAATCCAAGGCCTCATTTCCTTCCGTGACGCCAAGGGGAGGGAGGGTTCCTTCCCTTCTGCTACACTCTCCACTCCTACCTTCTGACAGGGGGCACCGCTGCCCTGAAAAATGGGTTGGGGGCCCAGACCCCCAGCTAGGGCCAAGATTGAGCTCCTGCTGCCACCAGCCCCAGGTCTTTAGCCAGGGTCAGTTCAGATCCTGCCACTGGTGGCCTGACCTGGGTCCCTGTCCAGGGTCAGGGCTGGTGTCAGATCCCACTATTGCCAGCAGCCCAGCCCTGAGTCCCTGGCCAGACCTGGGATGCTGGCGCTGGGACCTGGGGCTTATGTCCAGCACCAGCAGCATCACTGCCTCCCAACCTGCATCACCTAACCAGGTGGCCTCTAGCTCTTCCCTGTCATACTCTGAGAGGGCCAGGGAGTCTCCAGCACTCCATTCACCACCCACCACAACCTCTAGATGAAGCTGGCAGCCTCCCTCTTACCTGGAGGTGTGGCCATGCAGCTTCTAGTGTGGGCTCATCTTCCTCAGGGTCAAACTCTGCTCCAGTAGGATTGGATGAGGGAGGAAGGGTCCGGAAGAGGTTCACTGAAAACTGGAGTGAGTGAGAAGGCAAAGGAGTGACCTTCCCTTTAGCCCATGGACACTGACGCTCCCCCAGTGCTCAGAGCCACTGCTCTTGGCAACTGTTCCCAAACCTCTCCCCTGCCAGAGGCTGAAGGGTTACAGCCACCATGCTGCCCTCAAGCACCTGTTCTCCAAATAAATGCCTGTGGCTGTTCTACAGCTCACCTAGCCCCTGCCCTCCAAGCCTGCACACAATAGCTATTCACTGGATGGCTAATAAGGGTCTAAAGATATCAGGAGCAGGTTCCTCCTGAGCAAATTATTCTTCCTCTCTCCACTGCCCCCATGTACAACTCTCATTACTTCCAATTTCTAGGTACATAGACAAGAGTCTCTTCCAGTCCTAACTGCCTGGGCACCCACTGAAAGGCAATCACAGAAAACCGGCCACAGTCCCAGCAGTCCTACCATGATCACAGCTTCTGGGTAGATGGCCTCAGTGATAACATCCCGGTTGTGTGTGATGTACTCCACCATCTCATTGAGGCCAGCTCGCTTCACCTCCTTGAACTTCAAGTCACTGAGGGGGTCAGAGATGAAGTCAAAGAGAACACAACACTGTCGCAGCTTCTGCATGAACAGCTCTTCTCGTTCGTGAGGAGGAGCATCTGGCAGGGACAGCAAAGGACAAAGAGGCATCAGCTCTACATTCAGGCAGAACATCCACCTGCAGTACTTACATGGCCTCTACTCCTGGAGTACCCAAAAGCTTCAGGCTTAATATCCTCACCCTCATGGGAAGCAGGGAAGCACTCCCATCCCCAGCATAAAGATGGGAATAAGGTGCAGAGAGACAAAGGCCTTTTCTACACTAGAAAGCATTACCCATTATATAGTTCTGGATATCATACCAGAGTCTGTCTCTCACTCTCATTTCTGGTATACGAGTGGCTTCCCAACCAATGCAAGTTAAACTGAAAAACAGCTCTCTTGCTTTCAAACTAGAACATCTATGTGCAGCTCTCATTTCCCAGACACTGTGTAGCTTCTGCCTCCACCTCAGGGCAGGAGTGGACAAAACTGGCTCACAGATAGGTGCCAGCAATTTTACCTTTGGTCGCCAGAAAATGCACTTCCATTATATTTCTGCAGTGGAGCCAGGTGACAGGCTACTAAAACTGATCGTCAGAAACACTGATTTGTTGAGGTCTGTCTTAGGGTATGTCTATACCGCTATCAATTGGTGGGAATGCAACTAAAGCAGACATTTCAAACTGACCTCAATCCAGCTGGCTGAGGGACAAGAGCAGTGAAGATGAGGCACCACCAGAACTAATTACCAAGTCCAGTATGCAGTGATCCATGTACAGTAGCGACTTCACTACTCTGGTCCCCACAATGATAGATTATACCTAGGGCAACACGCCCACTCGAGTAGCAGTCACCCCTGGGACTGCAGAGACATACCCTGTGAGAATGCCACATCACAGGGAGAACTCAACCCCTAGCAGTTCAGGCCCCCTACCTCTTACTCGTGGCCGTTCTTCTGAGAACGCATGACTAGTGGCTGTGAGCTAGGCAGCAAGCAGGAAATAGGTAGGTCCCTGCTCCCCACTGAGCAATGAGAACTGGAGGGTACAACAGCCCACTGGGGGGGTGAGGGTGTGCAAGAGATGGTCACTGTGGTCTGGTTGGGATCTACTCTGGGGTTCCCAGTTGAGACAGAGCTGAGAAGCCAGGCTGGGAGAGGCAGCCCTGGAGGAATAATCAAATAGAAGGTGGAGGCTCGAGTGAATGGCCATTTTACTGCATAGCCCCCAGCGCTAGATTCTAGGGGCCCTAGCTCCATACTGGAGACTCTCCTATTCCTCAGCTTCACCACCCGTGGAAGGATGGAAGTGGGATGTGGATAAATCCCCAGTCAAGGGGAGAAGCCTTCTAAACCACCTACTATCAAGAGGAGCTCTGAAAACTCCCAAGAGACACCTGAGGGCACACACTGATGCTACGGAGAAGGCTAGCAGGGGAACTTCTGTTGTAGTGCTACACTGGGAGCTCTTAGCTGCACATTGCCAGAAGCTTGTTCTTAAGGAAGTGGCAGCTGCTTTCACAGTGGTATTGCAGGTACCAAGCTGAGCACGGCTATTGCCGGGCTGTCTCCCACCAACGAGCCCACAACCACATGTACCCCCCGACACCTGCTGCGTCCTTACCTTTAAGGGCAGGGAGCTTTTGCAGTTCTCTGTTTTTGCTCAGGTTGAAGCGGGAAGAGCTGTGCCGTCGCTCCTTCTTTACAATCTGGGGCCCCCCGGAGTATTTGATCTTATTCAGCTGCGTTGGCGGGGGGGTGCTGTTACTGGGGCGCTTATTTGAAGCTGGGGGTGGTGGCTGCGGCGGCTGCGGCTGCTGCTGCTGCTGCTGGACCTAAGAGGGGAAGCAAACAAGAGAATAAGACAATCCCAGTTCTTGGCTCCAGTAACCTGCTACACAAGTGTGTGGAGTGCTATAGTTTCATCGAGTATTTACGCAGATTAGGCACTGTCAATGTCTTCTAGAGCTGCAGGAATCTAGCAACTCGAATCATGGGAGAAAAACAGGGGGGCCTACACAATAACTCAACAATCTGAGGGTCAGGCCAGGTATGAATGGCAACTGTTGCAAGGTTATGTCAATTCTGCACTGAATGTCCCTCTTGATACATGCCATTGGGAGCATTCAGTCAATAACTCTAACCCTGGTGCTTTTCTTTCTCCCTGAACTTCTCCATGACTAAATTTTAAAGTGGAGCATGTCCTAATTTTCAAATTACTCTCTTCTGAATTCATGTGGACAATAAATAGTTAAAGCTGTCCCATACTGTAGAGAGCTACAGTCAGTGGTTAGCTCTGCAGTATTCATCATCAGGAAGATGCATCTTTCTGGGGTTCATCTGTACACATCCAGCAGTAAAACCAAATTAGCAGTGTAAAATGAAGGGAGAGGAAGAGCCAGAAACCAAATCAGGCCACCCTCTGCATTTGATCAAACCTGACTGTCATTAATAGCTAACTTTCTTCCGGCTCCTCTCTCTGCTTCCAGGAACTTTTTGTAACTAATTTTTCCCCTCACCCAGCAGGGTCTGGATTATTTCAGTTCTGAAGCTTCCAAATTTTCTATGTCACAAAAGAATCTTTAATGAAGGCAATGGTTTCCCATCCTGATCCACACCAAAGAGCTCATAACCCTGCAGCTCTTGGTGGGAGTCACCCTTCCCCCATCATTCAGGAGCATCTATTCTTTGAAAACCGGACCCACCGTGGTTCAGAGTCTGTCTCCCTTACACACAGCTGACCCTGGGATATAGCCCCCATTTCACCGTTCCTGACCCCAAGCCTGAAAACACTTCCTCACCTGAGTACTGCCACTTCCTGCACGCAGAGATTGGGCCAGCAAGGGTCAGACCCTCTGCTTGCCTCTGACTTAGCTCCGACCCTATCCTCAGGTTCTTTCACTGATGTCCTTGCTGCATAACAGCTAAACAGGTGGCAGGCTCCACAGTTGTGTGTGCTGAGTTCACTTGCTGCCTTCTTCCCAACACCCTGGTTTCCTGGCCCCCAACCTCCCAGATGAGACTCATTCCAGCCCAGCCAAGCCAGGAGGAGGGAGGGCCCAAAATGACAGGACCCCACCTCACAGGTGCCAAACCATTGCACCCCAGGGAGGGGGCTGTGCAGGGGGAGGTTGGGGTGTCAGAGGTAAATGGGGCAGGTGAGGACCGTGCAGGGGGAGCAGGGGGACATCACGCTGTCAGGGACAGAAGCAGGCAGGGCTGGTGCTGTGTGAGCAGAGAGGGTCCAGAATGAGAGTAGAGGTACTCGGCATTCACACCTCTGACCAGGGCTGCTGCTGCTCAGCCCCAGCCCAGTCACCCAGCTCCTACTGCACCTCTGGCCCATGCTGGATGCTTCAGTGGACACTCCAGCTCCTTTGCCTCTTTCTCCCACCTGAACTCACATTAGCCAGAGCCCCTTGCCAACCACAGCCAGCAGCCTGCTGCCCTGCAGTATCCACTCAGGGACAAAGCCCAACATGTGCCATGCATGGTATGTGGAAGGTGACTGTGTAGCTGTGCTGCTGAGCCCTTTACCAGCAACTCTGGTGAGAAAATGCCCAGAACACTCCCACTCACTGTGCCTTTGAGGACAACAGAAGTGAGGTCATCTCCAAACATCATAAAACCAGCCCAGGTCCTCCTCCTCACTCAAGCACTGAGCTTTCTCACTGCTGCCCCACTCTTGGGCATCCTGACAGACCTCTGCCATGGTTCCAAGCCAGCCTATTGTATTTACAGCACCTGTCCCAAGCAGAACTCACTCATTTGTATTAGAGCAGCCCTGCCAGGTCGCAGACAGCAATCAGGGCCCCGTGTGCTGCATGCTTACAGACAAGTCCTGGGAAAGCAGTCATGCTGCAGAGCTCACAGGCTGGATTTATGACAAAATACAAGAGACAGAGGAGGAGTGAGAACTTTCTGTGCAGTCAGCAGAAATCTCAGCCAGCCATTGCCACACCCTGTCTGCAGGGGACTCCTGGGAACACATAGCAGGGAAGAAAGTGTGAAAGGACTTGGAGAAGAAACCTAAGTGGTGACAAAGGCCCAGTCTACACTATGGGGCTAAGTCAACAGGAAACAAGAAATCTGCATGCCACAGAATATGCACCTCCCATCAACTTAAGTTACTTGGACTTACTGCACTGTCCTCACTTGGCTGTGTCGACTGGACAGGCAATGCTCCCCCTGTCAATGCAGCATTACTTCACTTGGAAGGGTGGAGTTACCATGTGGATGGGAGAGCACTTCCAGGATCAAGCAAGCAGGTGTACACTGGCCAATCAATCGATCCTGCTGTGTCAATCCAGTGGGGATCAACACAGTCTTTTCAGTATAGGTAAGCCCAGAGAGAGGCCTGGTGGCAAGGTGAATACTCTCCAGGTAGAAGGGTATGGATGCTTGGTCAGCCTAAAACCCAGTTTGTTCTGCTCCTCTGTTGCGAGCGCAAAGCAAGTGGGTCCCTGCATCAGCCATTGCTCTGCACTGTGCTGTCAACCCTAGCTCAGCCTCACTTCCATGGCTCTGCACAAGCCTGCCTCGCCTCAGACGTTGCTCTCTTCCGCAGTCTCATTCAACACACTTTACTCCAGGGCAGCCCTGGAGCTGAGAGTCTCCCTCTCCATCTGCTACCCTCACTCTACGAGGGCTTGCTAGAAGGTCCCAGGAGGAGGCAACAGGCTTTCTACTGTATTTATCTGACACTAAGTCACATCAGTAGCAACTGGGGCTGGTGGGGTGTGTATGCCAGGATGAGGAACTGCTAGTCAGCCATATCTCACTCATACCACTTTTGCCTCCCCTGAGAGGCTCTGTCCCATGAATCCTCAGTAAGGAATCCTCTCCGATGCTCAGAGGAACTGCTCAGCATGGGGACTCAAAAGCAGAGGGTGTAGAGCAGTCCTGGAGCATCATCGTTAGCCTCTTTCCATACTGAAATTTAAGTCTACATGGGAGGAAAAACATGAGATTCCCTTAGTCAACACAGAACAGACACCTGGCTCTGGAACACCATAAGGGACACAACCATGGGAGTAGAAACAGCCAAACTGGAATTAATAAGAAAATTAAATTGTGTGAAAGCAGGATTAAATTGAGACTATGGTTTCTTTTCCCCTTACAAAAGGTAATTTGACTTCACACTCCCCAGGGTTTGAACCTAACAACTGCTCTGATTTGCTGTTACTGTATGACCTGATCCTATGTTTTACACTCCCTTGCATTTATTTTCATTCCATTCTGTAAGTTCGCCCATCTTTGAAGCATATGATGAAGTAGGATTTTCTCCCACAAAAGCTCATGCGAAAAATAAATCTGTTAATCTAAGTGCCACACGACTCCTTGTTTTTTTTTGTTGGACCAGACTAACATGGCTGCCTCTTTGGAAATGGAGACTGGCCTGCCTTGGTCAGCTACGCAATGAGCACAGGCAATGCAGTCCTGCTGTTAACCTGTCCTGTGACTCTCAGTTGTTGGGGGCTAATGCTATTTGGTGGTGCACAGAGCCCAGGGGTCCAAGTAGCTTCCATGCTGCGCAGAAGCAGGAGTGCATGGCACCAGCCAAGCAGAGAAAGGCTCTGCTCAGAAACGTGAAGCGAACGTTTTTTCCCCAATGTGTTTCTTTGTGGACTAACAATGAGTGAGTTTTAGGGGAGTTCACCTGGGACAGAGAGGGACAGCCTGGAATGAAGAGCAAAGAGAAGAGTGAGGATTCCCAATTTCCACAGCTCAGCTGTGAGAAGGGAGGGCACAAAGGGGGCAGGTGAGGCAATGAGAGCAGAGACAGGACCAGATGGAGTTATGCAGAACTTGGGCCATACGTTTGTATGGAAGGAGAGAGGAGACTAGGGAGGTGGGGTTCTGCAGGGAGACAGGAAACTGACCATCTTCAGCAGCACCAATTTAGGTGGTCTCAAAGGGAGTGAGCAGGAAAGCACGTACCCAGGAGGATGAGACTGCAGTGCTTGGACTAGAGGTGACCACAGCACAAAAGCTCCTATAATCTGGCTGGAAAGCGTGGGTTTTAGGACAGATTCCTGAGTGCAGCCTGGCAGCCTAGAGATGGGGAGAGAAGGTGTGGGTGAGGAAGAAAACAGTGAGTGATGGAGAAGGGGAACAAAGAAGAGTTAACACTGGGACATCATGGGAGATATTTAAAGGCTCTCTGATGAGAGGCTTAACAGGAGCATAAGAAGAAGATGTAGAAGTATGAGCCACATGGTGAAGAGTTAGCCAAACAGAGACCCTGGAAGAACCGCAGAGACATGAATCAGCAAGAGCAAAGGGAGGAAAGAGGTGAGGTGGCAGGTAGAGGTAAACAGCTCACAGCAAGATTTAGAGACTGAGCCACATCTGACAGCTTGAGAAAATGAATCTCGTGAGAGAGAGAAGAAAGGGTGTAGGAGGCGGTGGGCGTAACAGAAAGAAAACGTGTGCAGGGGACATCTCAGAGGCTTCGAGGTTACAGAGCCCCTTGGAGGCTGAGCTGGAGGGAAGGAAATATACCAGATGGGCATGGACAAGGTGGCTGGATTTCCTGACAATGCCATCGTGGTGCAGGGCAGGAGGAAATCAGCAGCAGGGAAGCAATGGAAGATGGAGGTGCTCAGCAAGGAGAGGCTGTGCCTTTTAGCAAGGAAGAGGGCAAAGAAGAGAGGGCTAGCTACAGAGGCCTTCCTGGACTGCCCCCCCACCCCCATTCCCTTCACAAGCCTTCAGAGGTGCAAGAGAGGAATCGTGGACACATGGGGTGAGTGGGCAGGGAAGGAATTACTCAGCAAGATACTCATTTAGACCAGCGGCTGCTCACAAGACACCAGCACCTTCCTCCTCTACTCCTATCTTCCACTTCACATTTCAAGTCAGCTAACAGATTTCCACACAGGTCACTGCTGGAGCTGTCTTAGCTGCTGGTGGTTTGCCTAGGGGAGTGAGCTGGCCCATGCGATGAGGAAGGACAGAGATGAGACACTAGTAAGAGGCAGCCTGTGTTAGGAAGTTATTGGGGATGTTGCTCCCTCACTTGGTTACGCCTTACGCCGGTGACTACCTTAGTCAGGATTCCAGAGCCCCAAAGTTCAGCTCTCCCCTCACTACCCAGAGCTCAGAACATTCCTAGGGACTGACAGGTTTGTTTCAACACTGGGAGGTATTTTAGTGGGGAGGCTCTCCCCCATGGCAGAAGGCAGACTTGCACATGACGTGACAGCCTGAGGGACAGGCATTGTGGCCATGCACAATGAGGAAATACAAAGAGCCTTATAGCTGGAAACACTCTGCAGGAGGGATGGCAGGAAACCGTGCTCTGAAAAGACACCTGAAACCAAGGGGACCTACTGGTCTCTGCTTCTCATGCAGTGAGGCGAGGGGGAACTCCACCAGCTCACAGAGCACACTGCATACTAACAGGGGCTGACCACAGTCACTTCATCAGGAGTCTGGGATGGGACCTGCTACTTTACAGCTCCAGCTTTTGCAGAGCCTTGAAAAGCTTCAGGATAGGGATTGGGGGTTATAGATATTCCTTCCCACTGCTGTGCCCTGCAACCTTTGAGTGCACGCTGCATCCTTAAGGGCTCTGGCACCACGCTAACTTCTTACTCCCATCAGGCACTAATTGTGGTAGCAGAGTTATCCAACAGGTCAACTGTTCACTGGGCCAGGTGGGGTGAAACACACAAACTCAGAAGGCAATTCACTGCATTTTCTTCTACAGAGTTTCTAGCTTTAAAAATGCAGCAGACATAAATGGATCACTGAGGCTGAAAGCTAGTCACTTAATGCAGAGAGATGTCCACCTTAAAACCCTTCTCTCAAGATTATCACTGATCCCTCGCTGGCTAGTCTTTGAAATTGTGGCTGGACATTCATCTCTTATCTGGATAAGACAGGCTTAGATGCCTCTGTTCCAAGCTTCACACACCACCAGCAAGGCATAGCAGCTCAGGAAGGCAATGCCTTTTGAGTAAGGCTGCTACACTATTCCTCTCCGAAAAAGACTGCTTTAAAAACAAATGTCAGTGTTAGAGTGAGCATGGAACCTATATCCTCCCTTTTCCACCAGAACAGGTCTCTTCCTGAGGCCCACAGGACATGCCAGCTGCAATGAAAGCTAAGTTCAAGGGGTCCACTCTCACCACCCTCTTCCTCCCCCTAACCAGACCCTCCTTTCCTCGACTCATCCTCCTCTCTGTGGACTTCTCAGTGTCCAGAGAGAAGCCTCATGCCCTTGACCTCCTCTTCATCCTCGACTCCCAGAGCCTGAGCCTCATTCACACACCCATGACCTTGAGCTCAAGGGCAGCTCCTCCTCTCCTCCCCTGCTGTCGGGCACCCCAGTCACTCCCACCTGTGGCTGAATACTCTCCACTGCCTCACTGTGGTCTCAAGCACCTGAATTCAGTTGGCTTTTCAGCCTCGATTTGCTTTCAGCACCCTCCCCCCCGTGCTGACTCTTCTCTATCTCCTAGAGTTGACATAAATGTCTCTCCTGCACTTCCTTTAGCCAACTGCCCTTTTTAAAATCTCTCCCCCCACACCTGAAGTAACCCCATTCAATCAGCTGCAGTCTTTCCAGTGTGTTACAGTAAAAAAGTCCCAATAAATACCTAAGATGTGCATGAGACATTAACTCAAAGAAAGGCAGGCACATCCCCTGCCATCCCCTGAGTTGGAGTCTCAGCCCTGACACTCCTGAGCTGTCTTTCAGGCTGCAAAGTAACTTCTCCTCCCTTCCTCCCAATGCGCTGGCAAGCCTCACTCCCTCTTCCAGGCCATTAACTCTCTTCCAGCCACCCACCTCACCTGCCCCTCCCAGTCACTCTTCGGCTAGAGATGAGTAACTCTTCTCCTCCTCCCCTCTAACACTGAAATGATTTGCAATATCATCTCCTCCTCAAAGAGTTGCACTGCTGCTTTCTCCCTTCTCCCAGCATCAGCCAGTGCCCTTAACGAAACCACCATCCCAGAGGCCTCTTTCTCTTCCACCTCCCCAGACTGACTCCAGAGAACCCTACCACTGGTAACTTCTCTTTCTGAGAGGAAAAGTCCTACGCATAGTCACTAAAGGCTGCTGCCATTTGACCCGTCACACCCTCTTCCTAGCTCACTGAGTTCTTGACCAGGTAGAAATGAAAGCATCTCACAGGAACTAATTCCGCATCCTCCTGCCTTACCACTGTCACTGGTGAATGTTTTGAAGGCTTCAAGGGTCTTTGCACTCATGTATCAGTGTAAAGGTTTTCCACCTCCAGTGCAGATGCATGAGTGGCTTGCAGGTTATGTTTGTTTGTTCTTCCAGAATAGCGAGATCGACGCTGGCTGACAGCACAGGCACCAAAGTGCTAGAACAAATGATTTAGAGCTGGTTTGCAAGTGGACTGCTCAGCCCTTCACATTCACCCTGACCTACTGCCTTACTCCTGGAAACCTGCTAAAATTCACAGGGGCTGTCCCAATCTGCTACATCTGTAAAGTCTGCCAGACCAGGACTCCCCTATAGAGCACCTTAGCCAGTTGGAAAAATGCTTTATTCTGGAAGCATAGTCTGTAAAGAAGCAAATCCCCTGCTTTTTCCTGCAGCATGCTAGGAATGTACATGGAGATGAGCTGGACCACAGCTGCCCTCTTGCTCTATACCCACTTAAATGTCTGTCGATGATTTCAAAACAGGAAAATCCCTTCCCCATCCCAAAAAAACAAACCAAACTTTCTATTATTAAGAAATGTACCTGTGCAACCTGGCCTCTCTCAAAGCAATCATCTACAAATTACAAAATCCCCATTTAGGACAACAATCAAACCGAGGCCAATCTCAGTCCACACGCCTTACCACTCAAACATTCTTGGATGTGGCACTAACCCGAACTCCCATTCACTTTTGACAAACAGGATCACATGCAATACACACCTCTAGCTCATTTCCCTAACTAATCCAACCTCCAAACATTCAGGTAGTAATAACCTGGGACAGACTTCTGAATTACATGCACACCCACTTGTAGCTCTGTATTAATGTTTTAGAGCATTATGATCAGTCACTGTTTCCTGGAAGAATGATGCAATTTAATCCAAATTAAGAAAAAATAGTTGCTTCTCAAGAGACATGTACTCATTCATTCCACTGCAAAGCGGTCTGCCACTAAGGCTGAGAGAGCATTGAACAGTCTTCAGTGGAGCCTTATAGGAAACCCTAACAGGAAAACAAACAAGGAGTCTGATGGCACTTTTAAAGACTAATAAGTTTATTTACTACATGAGCTTTTATGAGAGAAAATCTCACTTCATCAGATGCTTGAAGATGTAAGTTCCCCAACTTCAAGTATCGGATAAAGTGAGATTTTCTCCCACAAAAGTTCATGTAACAAATAAATTTGTTAGTCTTTAAAAGTGCCACCAGACTCCTTGTTTGTTTTGATGAACTAGACTAACACAGCTACCACTCTGGAACCTAATGGGAAAGAAGAAAAAGAAACCCATGGCAGGGAACATGTAGCGCTGGCATCTCCCTCCTCCTTGCCTTATCACCAAAGGAGAGAGGACATTATTCTTTGGCAGAAAGGTGGGTGGTTGTTGTGAGGGGCTGGTTCTGTTGGTTTTTTCTAACCCTTCGAGATTTCTTCTACATCCAGAAGGAACCACAATTAGTTGCCACTTTGGGGTAGTGAAGGAAAATTGTGAGTGATGCTATTTATACCCTCACACTGCATCACTTGATCTTAGGAACACAGCACTGCAGCTTCCCACTGACTTGCCTGGGGAACTGCCCAATATTAGTTTGGTTGTTCTGACTGTGGCTGGCCATCTTTGTGTTTGAAGACATGAGACTTGTGTTGTTCATGCAATGCTGTGGAATCTAAGTTTTAAAAGTGCTGTACAAGAGGCAATGATTAACTCACATGCTTCTTGCTTCCTTCTAGCCAGGGGTAACTAAGGCAGGAAAAAAAAATTTTAAACTGTGCCCACAAAAAAAAAAGTGGGGGGGACAACAAACCCAGCATGGGAAAGGAGTGGGGCCCAACAGGTTGAGACTAAAATGAAGTGGAAACCATGAATCACTAAATGGGAATCTCCAAGGCAGTCTACTCCATCTTCAGACTGTTTGGGTTACATCCTGGTTTAGACACAAGCTTTAACACTGAGTTTTCAGAAGGTTAACTGCTACCAGTACAGATGTCACTTGAGCCTTTATAAATGTAATTTTTTATGGGGGGGGGGGGAGGGAAAAAGGATGGATCCTAAATTAAGACTCTCCTTGGATTACAAACAGCCCCACTGAAATGATGACTTTTTACCCTTACTCCTCTCTCCAATTTTAAACAAATCTACAGCCTCTCATTCCAATGCCAGAGCTACAGTGCAACACATTCCAATTTCTCAAAAACAGCACAGAGCAGAGACTTAAGCACACAGTCTTTTATTTGGACTGTATCAGACTGAGATGGAAGTAGTGAGAGTCCTGCCTGAAAAAAAACTAAATTACTGGAAAAAATAAGCATGCCTCCTTAGACTGAGAGTAAAATGCTTTCTGAAGACTGGGTCTGTCTCCAGAGCCCAAAACAAACACACACTTTGAACATCAAACAATATCAGTCTTACCAAAACATTTATGCTTGCCTGGTTCCTGCTAATTCTGGAAAATCTGCGTGTTAATATGCAACATCATTTGTTACAGCACATTACCCAGCATTGACACTACTCCAGATGCATCTATCTTGGCAGCACCAGCGCCCAGGGCAAAGGATGCTCTGAGTAACACTTTTAATATAGAATGTGCTTCTGCATATGTTAGATCTTGTCCTGCTTACAGAAAGGGTGTTACAACAGTGAGAACCTCAGATTTCTGCTAGTACCTTTGCCGTAGCTCTCAGATTCACCACAATGCTTCTCCGGCTTCATGTAACTCGGGTGTCAAGCTTTTCCCAGATCTTGCCTCCCGCCCTCTCAAAAAGATTGCATAAAGAAGCAATCCTCTCCTGCCACTCTATTCACTCCTCCACAACATTCTGAACCATCTTAAGGAAACTTTTGTTCCATTCAGGCTTCTTTCTTTCCGTTAATGCTCTCTCTTCTCCCCTCCATTTTTCTTGCTCTCAGTGCAGCCCTCAATGACACACTCCTGCCCATCCTCAGAAGTGGCTCTGGCATATTTAAGTGTATTCTCCCTCACGTCTCTATTTCCGCAGACTGCTGAAGGATGCAGTTCTTCTCCCCCCAAAACTGTCTTCCCACCCCAGTCAGGCTCTCTCTACCTTGATATCAGCTATCATCTTTTCTTTGATTCTTTAATACACTGTTTCAGAGACCCTATTCAGCACAGCTGTTGAGGAGACGTACTAAGTGAAAAATGCATACCAGAGAGAGGAGCTGTACAGGTGCAGTGCTTTACAAGAAGAATGACTTACCTCCTCTGAATTCTCTGCCCCACCATCCTTCCCACCACCACTGCCGCTGCCAGGCTTTGTGGTGCTTTTAGCAGACTTTGGAGGCTCCTGGAACAATGAGGAGAGAGCATCTTCAGTTGTATTGTGCTTGGAGAAGATCTAACTCTCTTCAGAGAGACAAGTTGTTGTGGGCTTGGCTATCCTGCCCCATTGTTCAGATTTCAGGGGTGCAAACAGCTGTGCTTTGCACACCAAAGGGCTGTCCTATAAACACCCTGTGAGAACACCACTGGCACAAACTAAAACATTCCTGAGTTCGAAAGAGGTAGCCATGTCAGTCTAGTTCAGCAAAATGAACAAAGAGAAATCTGTTAGTCTTTAAAAGTGCCATCAGACTCCTCATTCAAAAGGTTCCTAGTTCATGCTAAAGTAGTCTTCTTCAAACAGAACTCTGTTAATGCAAACCAGGAACCTGTTCACTTGCACCTGCAGCATCCACACAGGACAGCTACAGCGAAGTACTTTGGTGCATGAGACCCTGCTCTTCACACACTCATACTCCCAGCTGTAGGGCAGGGTAGACATTACTTGTACCTGCTTTCTCCATTCACAGACTGTCATGGAGACACCATCCCAAAAATGGGGGGCTCCCTGAGACACTTCCTCCCCTTCGCAATGCAGCCCTCCGCACCCAACTAAGGCAGGGTGTCCCAAGGTCCAACGACTACATCTGTCTAGCCTCTTCCCCAGTCTCTCTGACTAAAAACCCACCCCCTGTAACAGAGAAAACTGACTGTTAACCTCCCAAATTGAACAATGAACCTACAATAATGCTATCTCATGCTTAAAGATTCCCCCATGGGACCTGGGGTCTGTCCACAGCCCACCATGGATGGGTGATGGGGAATGCAATGGCCAAGGGAGGCCAGCAGCTGGGGAATTAATTTCGCAGGCAACAGCACAAAGTTTCCCAATTGTACATGTGACTAAAACACCAGGCCCACAAGAGGGCATCTTGCTGCAAAAAAAGGGGCAAAGAATTACCCGACACAGGACTCACAAGGGGGTTGCAACTAGGCCATGAGCAGAGCAGGAACAATGAGAAGAGAGGGAACTAGAGAGAGCTTGTGTGGGAAGCTGCAGGGAGCTGGGGGGCGATGAAAGGAGGTAGAAGAGCTGGGATTGTGGAGAAGTGGGGAAAAGGGGAGAAGGAGGCCAACTGAACAACAGAGGTTTAGCTTACTGGCTACAGCCTCAGGCAGTGCATTGTACACGGACAGTGTTTACACGGTGTGGGGCCAGTCTGTGGCAGCGTTGTGGTGCCATGGCAACATACAGGAACAGTTTGCTGCACTGTGACTAGGGGCAGCATGAGCACCTCATGGGTTGCACGAGCCTGAGCTGTGCCAACACACTTTGCAAACATGCCCTGCCCCACACAGCCTGGCCGTGGTGCAACGCTGCAGCCATGCAAGCGTCGGAGCCATGCCACCACCAGGAGCTAGGCCAAGCGTGCATTAGCGCCATGCAGGGCTGTGCACGTGGCCATGGGAGCCGTCATGTCTTGTTGTGCCCTGCATGCCCAGACCGCACGCAGGTGCGGATCCGTACCTGTGCTGCAGCCCTGGGTGCACACGCCACAGCCCCGTGCTCCTGAGCAACTGCCCTCCGCGCAACCACTGCACCCCCGCTGTCCTCCTGCCCCGGGCAGCTTGTCACCTACCCCCCCGCCCGCCCTGCCAGCAGCAGCTGGCCCCTCCCACTGCCCCAGACACCTTCGCTCTGGCACCCTCCACCCCCGCCCCACAGCCCCTGTGCCCCCATACCCTTCTCCCCCCGCCCCACAGTCCCCTGCACTTCCCCTGCCCCACAGCCCCTGTGCCCCCATACCCTTATGCCCCCGCCCCACAGTCCCCTGCACTTCCCCTGCCCCACAGCCCCTGTGCCCCCATATCCTTCTCCCCCCGTCCCACAGCCCCCTGTGCTCCTCCTGCCCCATGGCCCCTTCTCACGCTGCCCCCATGCTCCCCTGCCCCACAACCTGCTCTACCCCAATCTCCTTCTCCCCCTGCCCCACAGCCCCCTGTGCCCCTCGCCCCACAGCCGCCCCTCCCCCCACCCCACAGCCCCCCTGCCCCCATGCTTCCCCGCCCCACAACCTGCTCTACCCCAATCTCCTTCTCCCCCTGCCCCACAGCCCCAATGCCC
>ML682039.1:3236285-3267162 GCA_007922195.1 Podocnemis expansa
GGGGCCGGGGCCGGGGCGGGCGCGGCGCTGTGGGTGACCCGGCGGGGCCTGCTGGGCCTGGGGCTCTTCCAGGGCGAGTGGGTGCGGCTGAGCCGGGCGGGGGGCGGCGGGCCGCACCTGGCGGCCGTGCTGGCCCTGCACCCCCGCTGGGACTACCCGCAGGAGCCCCGGGGCCCCCCCGAGGGCGCGGCCGTCCTCCCCGCCGCGCTGGCCTTCAACCTGGCCTGCGACCCGCTGGGCGGGAGCCACCTGGCCGTCCAGGTAGGGCGCGAGGGCTGGCGGGAGGTCTCCGCGGGATGCGCGGAGGGTGGTGGGCGGCAGCCTAGCTCTGGAAGCCCTTGGGCATGGCGGGCGCGAGCGTCACCGGGAAGTGGGCGAAGCGCTAGGTGTAGGCGATTCGGGCAGAGTTGGCAGGAGCTGTGGCCCGCCACCAGCCCTGCTTGCCTTGGAAGTCGCTGCTGTTGTCTTCCTCACACTCCTACCCTCTGTGGGGAGGTGGAGCAGGTTTTCAGCAGCGTGTGGTGGGGGGGCGACGAGCGTGAGCGGACCAGAGGTTCGCACCATTGGGAAGTTGAGGTCAGAAGGGCGATAGCGTCCTGGTGCTCACAGAATTCCTTTAAGACTCACTAGAGGCCTTCTTTCCTTTGCAGAGGTACGGGGACGCTCCTGGTTTGGAGGAGAAAAAAGGAAGTCGGTCCTTGCTGCCCGTACCACCCTTTGCAAAGGAGCTGCACATAGAGATTGTCTCCTCACCAGCCTACAGCACCAGAGGAGTCTATGACAGTATTCTCCACCAACACTTTCGGACACCCAAGTTAGCCTTTTGATAAAGCTATTTCTGTATCTTTAATCTTTTGTTCACCCTAGAAAGAAGGAAGCTTCTCGCTTCCATGCTTCATTGATGCATCTTAAATGCACAGTGAGCTGTCCACCTCCAAAGTAATGGAGCTGTCCACCTCCAAAGATAGCAAGGCTGAAAATATCCTATTGCCTCTTTATAAATCTGTGATATGCCCACGTCTTGAATACTCTGTGCAGATCTTATTGCTCACTCTCAAAAAAAGATCGGTTGGAATTGGAAAAGGTACAGAAAAGGGCAACAAAACTATTAAGACTGCTTCCGTAAGAGGAGAGATTAATCAGGTTGGGACTTTGCAGCTTGAAAGAAACAGCTAAGGAGGATATGGTAGAGGTTTTTAAAATAAGTTATTTGAGCCTCATAGTACAAGAACTAGGGGTCATCAGATGAAATTAATAGGCAGCAGGTTTAAAACGAACAAAAGGAAAGTATTTCTTCATGCAATGCACAATTAACCTGTGGAACTCCTTGCCAGAGAAGTTAACCTAACCCTTCTCAAACATCTTCATTTTGGGCACTGGTCATAAAGCCAGTATAAAACTTAATTCAAAAAAGAAAAAATCCAGTGAGTTACAGTTTTTGTTATCAGAATGGCCATACTGGGTCAGACCTATGGTCCTTCTAGCCCAATATCCTGTTCTTCAACAATAGCCAATGGCTCGTGCTTCGGAGGGAGTGAATAGAACAGGGTAGTTATTAAGTGATTCATCCTTGCATGTCCAGTCCCAGCTTCTGGCAGTCAGAGGTTTAGGGACACCCAAAGCAGGGGGTTACAGCCCTGACTATAGCCAGTGATGGACCTAACCTTGGTGAATTCTATTTTAACCTGATTGTACTTTTGGCCTTCACAGCATCCTATGGCAAAAAGTTCCCCAGGTGGACTGTGCATTGTGTGAAAAAGTACTTCCTTATGTTTATTTTAAACCCACTGCTTGTTAGTTTATTCTAGTGACCCCTTAGTTCTTGCGTTATGCCAAGGGGCAAGTAATGCTTCCCTATTCACTTTCTCTGTACCAGTCATGATTTTGCAGACTTCTAACATATCCCCTGCCTTAGGTCTTTCTATTCTAAGATGAACAGTCACAGTGTTTTTAATCTCTCCTCATACGGATGCTGTTATGTACCCCTGATAGGTTTTATTGCCCTTCTCTGAATCATTTCCAGTTCCTGTATGAGAAGGGGCAACCAGCACTCCCTGCAGTATTCAAGGTGTGGATGCACCAAGTGCTTGTATTGTGGCATTATGATATATTCTGTCTTTATCCCTTTCTTAATGCTTTCAAACATTGTTAGGTTTTTGGCAGTCATTGCCTATTTAGCAGTGGTTTTCAGAGAACTTATTCCCAGTAACTTCAAGATCTCAGGACCTCGTGTGGTCCACCCTCCTGCTCTGTGCAGGATTAAGTATACCTAGATCATCCTTGACGTACATTTGTCTAACCTGTTCTTGAAATACTGACAATATCTCTATTTCCACACCAAATTTTTCAAACATGGTGAAGCTGCATTTCCCATGCAGTATTCCAGCTGTTGCTGTCCACTCAGGAAACTTGACATGCTAAAGCTGGTGTTTTAAACCAACCATCTGAGTTTTTAGAGCACAGAAAAACCCTTGATGAGTTTGAGTGACTTTTCCCCTTGCTCAGATAAAGATAGTATTGCTGTTTGGTTGATTTATGTTTCTGAGGGCCTGGATGACGGTACTGCCTAAGAAAGGTGCTCATTCCCCATGGGTATTGCTTTGTTGCAGGTTAGTCCAGGAGAGTGATATCCTTTGTGTTCCAACAGCTGGGCATCCTGAGTTCTTGGAAGGAAATTCAGAGAAATTTCTGAGGTATGCTGTGATCTCCCAATGCTTCGATTATGATGGTTATTAAAGGAACTGCTTTTCCTTTTCGGTCCAGTTGAAACCAAGTGATGGGGTCTTTTTTTTTTTATCTGCCCCTAGAGCTCAGAATTGGTCTGTTGTGGAGTTTGATTAAACATTTTTGTAGGGTTTTTGGTGGCTGTGCAGTTACATGTCAGGTCAGTGAAGCAGCCCTCTGAGGGAGACAGGTGGGGAAAAGAGGTAGCAGTGGGATTCTGTGACTGACAAGAAGGAAGCCAGCCTTGTCAAATGGACCCTCACAAGATGTGTCTTGAATGAATGTGCAAAAGCTGTGAGAGAAAGAAGTGGCCTGAGAAGAAGCCACTGAACCATGGGGGAAACATTCAAGAGGTATTTGAGTGTGTGCAGCCGAGTGCTTTCCAGATCAGCCAAAACACACTCATAAAACAAATCTTTTTCTTTTTTATGCAAAAGATACATTTTCTCAAAGCAGACTCATTCCTCTGGTCTGGTGTGGTCTGGGCTACAGACCAATATAAGTGTAACTGTGTCACTCAGTGCTGGGAACAGTCCATGCTCTTGGGTGACAGTTACACCGACCTAACCCCCCGTGTAAACGGTGCTGTGTCTACACCAGAGCTGCTCTTGTTGCTGTAGTTACCACCTCTTCGGGAGGAGGGTTAACTATGCTGGTGGGAGAGTTCTTTCCCTCAGCTTAGAGCATCTTTAGTAAAAGCCTTGGAAACAAATTGAGAAATGAAAGGGCTACCCCAGCAAAACAAACACACAAATAACATAAGATTCACGTTCCAATTTTTAATGGGCAGGTAAGTCAAACACCAGCTCAGTGGGTTTCCTTCAGCTTTCTAAAACCAACCACTTCTGGGCTAAGGTCCGTATAAGGGCATCAGGCCAAAAGGAAATTCTCTCAGGTAGTTCAGAGAGTGAACAGAAGATCTAGTGTTGCCTTCGCAGCCTTAACTCTGTTGGGTCCTTGCCTGCCCTCTGAGATGCTGTGTTCTGACATGGAGTCTGATGAAATGCCAGGTAGAGGCATCTTGTGTGATTTCGGCGTGGACCACGGAGTATGGGTGAGCCAATGGGCAAGTTCACCAACTGGGCTACTTCATACCCTCCAGTCATGGTCCACGGCCCTTACTTTAAGGGGAGTCTGTTAAGAAAAGGAATACATGAAATGTTGAAAAGAAAACAAAAAGCTTAAGGACAGATATTTTGCCATGTCAGCTGGGGTGGGGTGGGGGGGGACGGACACAGCCTTCCCAGACACCGCATGCCCCCTTGTGTTTTGGTTTATTATGTGTGTTACCATGGGGCCAAGAGGCCCCACTTGCCTCAGGGTCATGAAAACCTCTTGCTGCTTTGGGAACCTTGGTTGCTGGCATTCAGGCTGGCTCTTCTCCTTTAGATGGCCAGAGCTCTACTTCAAGGTGAAGAAAGTGATAGGAGTGGTGGAAGGAGAAGAGTCTTTGGGGTACCTGGCTGACATCCAGAACACTTCTCTGTACCTGGTAAGTGGGAAGGCCAAGGAGGTATACATGAGATGTGTGAGGCTGAGATTGCACTGCAGGGATGAGCTAGGAATGCTGAGTGGTGACGGAAGAGGCTCATGGCTTTATTCCCAGAATGGGCACTTCACGGGATGCTGGATGACTTGAGATGATATCTCTTCTGAGGAGCTCCTGAGTGGCAGAACCGTGGCCTCCCTAGAGGGGGTGGCTGAGGTCCAAATGGGCTTCTGGAAGATTTTGCTGATTTATATGCGCCATGCAGGCCTCCGGGTGACTGGGGTGGTGGTATCGGCTGCTCAGCTTCCTGATCTCTTGGACTCTCCAGGGAGATCACTGATGAACTTGGGAACCTGCATGGCACATAATAAATAAGCTCAGCTCAGAAGAGCAGCAGGCACCTTGGGGGAAGAGAAAAGGATACATATCTATCCTCTTGGGCTCTTTTAAATCACCAGGCCCCTCAGCAATTGCGCTGCTTCCTCCCCACCCGCCTCCATTGGGAGCACTGAATGTGAGGTGTGGCTGGAAACGGTTATTTCCCTGCCTTGCAGGTGGGTTCCACAAACAGTGCTGTGCCGTCTTTCCCAAGCCGTGCTGGCCATGGGTTTTGGAGCAGTCTGTCTCCCTCTGGGCTCTCGGATGCAGTGAAGCAGCTCTGCGATGCTCTTCGTCCTCATCTGAACAGCAGGTCAGGTTGCACTGCGATAGATTTTCCTTGCCCTGGGCTTTCCATCTGCTGTGAGGAAGGGCCTCTTCGCGTGGGGCAGTTTTGTCATGCGGGTTGGTTTTTACTCTGATGCATCACACAGGAGTCTGGTTGTCTTTGGCCAGAGCTGCAGGGGTTTGGGTCCCATGGTTTCTAAAGGTGGCTTTGCGTTTAGTGGGCCTGGGATTTGGAGCAGAATCTCTCTCGTGCTGGAGGCTCACTTCAGTGGTAAGAACATAGCAGTAGGTGAGTGGGGTCTGCATGCACCATGGCGTCGAGCGCAGCTGTCTTTGTGTTTCAGGGGGTCTGTGCTAAATGGAACAGGCAGTGTTCTACTTGCAGGACCCAGTGGTGTGGGGAAAATGACAGCCATCAGAGCTGCGTGCAGCTGCCTCAATCTCCACTTGTTCAAGGTAATTCCTCTAGTTGAGCTGCATCTTGGGGAACAGTTGGTCGGGGGTCTTCCCCCTGTAGAGAAATTCCAGGAGTTTTCTCAAACACAGGTGCTGAGCTCTGAATAAGCAAGTGAAATACTTGTAGGAAAGAGTCTCTTCCTTTCCCCCAAGGCTGTCTCCTCTGCCCTTGGTCCTAGCAGCTCTGTCCTGAGTACTCTCCCTTCTCTGTATTTCCCGTGTGTCCTGTTTTCCTGGTGCCCCACCCCACTGCCCCATGGACATGTGGACATCATCCTTGCCCCATGTGTCTCCAGAACTGTACCAAAATTTGCATTATCATCTGGCTCAGTTTCATGTACTGCTGACATTTGTGTTTGACTTTGTTTTAGTAAAATCTCCTGTTCTAAACACTACACGTTGAACATTTTATTTCTCTTTCTCCCTCTCTTTACGTGCGCACACACAATTCTCAGGGCTTAGATGCTGCGATGAGGGAGGCCACATGTATACCTAGACAGAAAGAGCTCCCAAACCATGTTTAAAACAGGGCATTGCCACCAGCCCAAGTGCCCCAGCAGAATTCAGCTTCCGAGGCATGATGGGTATCAGGAGGTCCTTCTCCCAAAAGGGTCTGGGCTCCAAAATGCTTCTGTGGTCTGTAGCTGAAGGGGAATTACTGGCAAATGCTTGACTGAGCTGAGCTGTTTCGGAGATATGGGGACTGATGCATTTAAAAAACCAGGCCATGTTCAGTTTTTTAAAAAGTAAATTATCTTTTTCTCCATCTCTGAACTGGCTTGCCCTCAGAACTTATGGTTGTTCCTTTCAGAACCCGGAGCAGCTGGGCTGGCTAATTCTGGAGTTATTCTCTTTTGGAAGTGGGAATGAATGCTTGGTCCGCTGGGAGATTACCCTGGATTACCTCATTCAGTTAATCAGAAGCATCTGAGCAGACACTGGCTCCTGGTATGGGTGCTTTGCACTGGTCCACTGAAGCAGAGCAGCCTTCAGTTGGCTACGGGGAGTTTCCATTGTCCACCTCCAGGAGCAAAATGACGATACCAGCACATTTTAAAAATTAGCCTCTGCAGGTCTTCTTTAAACCTCCCTTCAGGGCTGAGTCCCACCACAGCCAGGCTCATGAGATGCCCAGGAAATGGATCTCAGACTAGCTCATTTTCCACTTTTGCTATGCAACTTGTCTGTAGTACAGGATCTCCAGGCGTGAGGAAGACTTGCAAATCCTACCGTCTAGCGCTCAGACTGCCAGTTACTGACACAAGTGAACAGACCTAACTTCGTGTTCAGGTTGTGTGCCGAGGGACTGTTCCCTAGGAGTTGAACTGTGATGTGCTTATGTTCCCTTGGAGCTAAGAGGTTAACATGCTTTGCAGGGCACAGATCTGGGAGAAACTCAGGTTTCTTCTTCATTACCTGTCTTTTAAAGTCCAAGTGGGAGGGTTTGGTCTCTCCTCATCATCCAGGTTGTCACCAGCCACCTCCTTCATTGACCCATTCTACAATGTTAGTTACCACCCCCCTATGCACCCTTCACTCTGACACCAGGTGTGAGTCATCCCACTGGATGCAGTTCTGCCCCAATTATTCAGTAATAATAACATCTTCTCCACACTCCGTCGTGCACTTCTTTTCTCTCCCACCCCCACACCTAGTCCGCCTCCTCTCTTGCAGAACAGCTCTATTGTCTCTTTAGATGGGAAATACATCCAAGGTTACCTGAGTTAAATGGAAACTTCTGCCCTCACTACTTGGATCCTACCCAGCAATCAGAACCCCACAGCCTGTTAGCTCGAAGCCCAGAATTGCGTAGGCCCCTCCCTCTTAGTGGAGACTGCCTGATCCATGGAGTTTCTTCTGGGACTACATAAATTGGATCCCTGCTCCTGACACCAGCAGCTGGGCCCCACTCCAAGTTGGCCTAGGACGGGCGACTGAGAGAGTTGCTTGCATCAGCTTCCATCTTCATCTTTTTCCCCAGGAGACCTGTTGAATGTCCCACATTTACACAGCTTGTTCCCAGGTAGCTAGAGTTAGTGGAAGTTTTCAGTATTGCTCCGGGTGCGCCGGGTCCTTCTTGGACATCCCTTCTGTTGGCACCTTCACGCTGTCTGTCCCCCTGTGGAGTCACCCCCAAGGTTGCTGGCTCCACCTCCCTTCCTGGTGGCTCCTTTCAGTGTTTGTTGTTGGGTCAGTGACTGGGCATGTGACCACCTCTCATCTTTCCTGCCTGTTCCTTCTCCTTCCTCAGGCTTGTTGTGGGTGTGTTGGGTGATTGGCTCCAGATGCCTTTCCCTCTGCTCTTTTCATTGACACTCTCAGCTGCCACATTCCTCCACCCTCCACAGCTTTGCCTTTGGTGGCCTCTCTCCCTTGCTCAACCTTCACGCACCTTCCTTCTTGGCTTCAGTGGCTGTTCTGGGTCCGAGCTGTTGCCTCTTCTCTCTGGTGCTTCCCTCTGCAAGCACCTCACTGTGAATTTCTTGTGGAGAACTTGGGTTTGCTTTGTGCATCTCTGCAGGGTTAGCCCCTTTAGCCTCAGTGGAATAGCCCTTTCAGTCTCTGTGTTCTGGCTGGTTTCCGGCAGGTGGACTGTGTCAGTCTGTGTGGGGATACAAGTGGAGCAACAGAAATGAAGCTCCAATCAGCCTTTGTGCAGGCTGAACTTTTCTGGCCCTGTGTGCTCCTGCTGAAGGACATAGAACTGCTGGGAAGAGACCGAGACGGGCTGGGAGAGGACTCCAGAGTCATTGCTACACTGAGGCACCTCCTCCTGGACAGAGATGCTGGACCTAGGTATGTGCACTCTCTTGAGCATTGTCAGCTTGCGCCTGAGACCATCCCCTTTGAGAGGGTCTCTGTCTTGGGAACAGCCCCTGTAGTGTCTAGGGCTCATTTCCAGAGCAGCCCAGTGGACTGTGGAGTATTTTTCCAAGCTTGCTCACTTTGTTTCAAAAAGTGTTTAGTGTTCCCCTGCAAAGCAGCCCTGACCTGTGAGGAACTGGAAGCTTTGCCCTCTCAGGCCCAGGTGGTTCTTGTTTTAATTCCCTGGGGTGGCTCTGATGGGACATTAAAGCAGACACAGTGTATCTGGGGTGGGACAAAGCCGGAACTGCAGGAGATGATGGTAAACACGACTCAAAGGCTGGAGCCAGGGAGCAGTGGGGAGACCAGTGGCAATTGTGGTGTGTGGCAGAAGAGCAGAGGCCTGGGAGACAAGGGGAGGGAGGACGTGATGTTTCTGCTGGAGCCCTGTGGCTTGTGGGCAAGCTAGCAGGTGCCATAGGGCAGCACGGTGCAGGGCTGAATGGGCCGGGGGAGTCTCTGAAGCTGCGCTCAGAGCTGCAGCCCACCCCAACCCTCAAGCTGAGCTCTGCCCCTGGAGATGGCGCAGCCAGGCACCTCTTGCAGCAGCTTTTGCTGAGGTCCAGCTGTGGCCGTGTGTGGGGAAGATGGCAGCATGACAGGGGATGTTGTCAGTGGAGCTGCAGGGTCTCTTCTGTGTGACTGACAGACCTCGTTTCTCCCATTTGTTTGTCTCTCAGTGGCTGCCCTGTCCTGGTGGTTGCCACCACTTCCAGGCCTCGGGATGTCCTAGCAGATGTGCAGACAGCTTTCCTCCATGAGGTGACAATCCAAGCCCCTTCGGAAGAGCAGCGGAAAGCCATTCTGAGCACGCTCACTGCCGGCCTTCCACTGGGCAAGGAAGTGAGCCTGGCCAAACTGGCGCGGAGAAGTGCGGTGAGCGTACGGGGAGAGGACAGTCCTGCTGCACGGCTAACTGCAGGAGGCTGTCCTGAGCTCCTCAGACTAGTCCGTCAGTCACCCCAGAGAAGTGCTGGGCCTGCAGCCTGTCTGGTTCTTCCTCTCACTGGCCAGGCTGGTCATTTGCAGAGAGGAAGGTGCCACTTTTCTGCCCTGTTTTGTCTGTTCCATAATGAATACTGGGCCCAAGTGACACTTCCCTTAGAACAAGGGAGATGCTGACAAATAGCAGCAGGTTCCCACTGTACCGTGTCTTGCTGCTGTCTGCATTGGAATCGTTGCACAGAGCATCTTGTTGCAGGGACTTGCTAGAGTTAAGCTTGCAAAGCCTTTTCCCTGTGCACCCTCTGCTCTCACATCCTGCACTTGGCAGATGCATTTTTCTCTTGGACTGGTTCTCAGCTTGGCCTCTGCCTGACCCTCCTCTTTTTGGGCACAATCCCTGCAGGGCAATGTGGGGATAGATGCACTGCCATGCTGACCATGCTCCTGGGAGTGCAGCCACTTCAGAAAGGGTGACAGCTTGAGTTTTAGTATAGAAAATGGGTAATCCCGTGTGCCAGGGTATGCCTCCCATTACACACACCCATCTGTGAAGGAACCTCCACCCTCCCTGTCTGAGAAGGAAGGTGTCCTTGGATCCAGTGTGCACAGTTGCACTGACACTCTTCACCACTGGACACAGGCTTTGTTTGTGTGTTCACAGGGGTTTGTGCTGGGAGATTTCTGTGCTTTGCTGTCTCAAGGTGGCCGGGCGGCATGCACCAGGATCCTGACCTCAAGGTAGAGTAGACTGTCTCCACAGTGTTCATTACTAGGAAAGAAAAGCTCCATTTCCATGGGTGAAAAGATACAGCATTTCATCCTGTCTTCTGTGGGTGGTGGGAGCGTGGCCAGTGAATGTGGCTGTGAGCAGGACTGATGTGTGGTGGAGATGTGGCGATGACTACATGGCGGTTGGGCCAGAGTGCAGTGCCTTGCAGGTGTGAGACTGGGACAGAGCCTGGGCTGGGGGAGGAGACACTAGCAGGAAGGGCTGGGGCTGGTGACGGCACAGGGAGAGAGGTGCTGTTTGTGGAAATCAGGTGTGTGCTCTTCTCTTCTGCCAGTTTCCCAGGGGGCCTGAGTGAAGACGAGGAACGGGATCTGTGTGCTGCTGGCTTTCCTGTTCTTGCCGAGGATTTCAGCACTGCATTGGACCAGCTGCACAAGGCTCATTCACAGGCAGTTGGAGCCCCCAAGGTGTGAACCAGGGGGCAGGGAGGATTCCAGGGTTTGACATTTGCAGCTCGCCTGATCGATTTGCGTGTCCCTTGCCCCGTCCCTCAGGACACATCCACAGTTCAGTGGGCGGTTCTTGATGAGCACTCACGGAGGTGGGGCCTCTGAAGAATGTGGTTAGCAACAACCACCTGGGGGCTCTCCCTAGGCAGAGTCCAGCATGCTGAGGGCCATGCTGGGGTTTCTGCTCCAGGCCAGGCTTTGGCCAGGCACGGATGGCAGAGGCTGGGTTTTAAAGTGGGTTGCAGGAAAGGGCAGGAGGGCCCACTCTGGACAGCGGAGCCCAGAGCAGGGAGAGGCACTCTGTCTCTGTAACAGAAGGTGGTGGCCATAGAGGCTCTGGAGTGGAGGGCTGAGATGATGGGCTGGAGTTTGGGGTGGAGAGAGGGTGTAGTCCAATCAGGGGTGTATGCCGTGCACACAGGGCTGGGGGTGTCACAGCTGCCAGCCAGTGCTGGGGACAAAGGGGTGACTTTGGTGTTGCTCTCACTGCAGATCCCCTCGGTTAGCTGGCAGGATGTCGGCGGGCTCCAGGAGGTGAAGAAGGAGATCCTGGACACCATCCAGCTGCCCCTGGAGCACCCGGAGTTGCTGTCTTTGGGGCTGCGCCGTGCGGGCCTTCTGCTCTACGGGCCTCCTGGGACAGGAAAGACTTTGCTTGCCAAAGCCGTGGCCACCGAGTGCACTATGACTTTCCTGAGGTGACGAGCATGGTGGGCTCCAAGAGGGGTTGCCTTTCCTGGGATGAGGGGCTGTGTGGGTTGGGTTCCTGTGGATGGGGCCAGGAGGTGTAACTGGTCCCCGCTTTCTCCCTTGCAGTGTGAAAGGGCCAGAGCTAATCAACATGTACGTGGGGCAGAGTGAAGGGAATGTGCGTGAAGGTGAGTGGCATCCCCGGCTCCTGAGTCTCGGTGTGCCCATGGCTTGTGGCTGTGAGTGTAGCCAGCAGCACAGCCATGTGCTGTGGAAGCCATCTCTCCTCCATGGTGCAGGAGGAAGGAGGTGGAATTTGGCCCCATTGTTTGGCCAACAACTTCTGCTCATGTGAGGCTACCCATGTAGACAGCGAACTAGTCTGGCGTGTCTTCTGGGCCCACTGGCTCAGGGTCCCTCTTCCTGATAAATCTTCTGTGTAACACCCCTTTTCCCCTTCCCCCATCTGCCGCACCTTTGCTGCCCTCACCCTCTATACCTGGGCTGTCTCCAGCCTTGATGTCCACAGTGTCACTTGTCTGGGCCTCACTGCTCCTTGCCTTCTCCAGTCCGTTGCTGCTGTCCCCACATCTCTTCATTAAAACCCTCCATTGGCTCCCTGCGTGGCATCCCTGCTGTATTAATTCAGAGGAAATAAATGGACTCAGGGAGTCAACGGTGCTAATATAACCCTGAGACTGTCCAATGTTAAATAGCACTAAACAAGGTCAGGGCTTTGGCATGGAGACCTCGGCCTGCTCAGTGGCATGGCAAACACACCATCAACCATCCTCATAACCATCTATTAGAGATACAGGAAAGAAGAGAAGGAGTTCAAGCACTTGCAGTGTTAAGGCTCCCATTTTAACAAAGTCCGTTGTCCCATTGACTGGAGAGAGAGAGAGTCTTTCAAAGTGTGAACTCCTTGTTTGGCAGCCTCTTAGCTGATAACTGGCCTTGGGGAAAACAGAAAAAGTTACTTGAGATGCACCAGAGCTGCTGTTGAGACTGGTTCCATTTCCTGGAAGACAAAACAAGACAAACACAGACGGGGAGAGAAAAGAGCAGCAAAGATGGAAAATGAAGCTACTCCCACTCATAACTTCACTATTGGCAAACTCACATGGGCTGATCAGCACTTTGAGCTGCCTTTTTCTGGTCTCAGGCTTGCTGAGGCATTGTAGAATCTGTGCAGTTTTGGCCAGCTAATCCACAGTCCTTAATGGAGGGAAAGAGAAGAAATAAGAGGAGAAGAAAAGCACACAGGCGGGTGATGGTCTCACATCCCAAGGGGTAACAGAGATCCAGCTGGTGCCGGTGGAGAGATTGAAGGATGGAGGCACCATGGTGTCCAGCTGAGTCCGGAAGACAGATGCAGTCACGCCAGGGAAGCTCTCTGGAGCACTTGTTGGCAAGCAGTGGGTTCTGTTGTTCACTCAGCACCTATTAAGTTTGATTCACCTCTGCTAATTTTCACCCCCCATGTCATTTTTTTAAGGCCCTGGAAGGGGGTGGCCCTCCCCACATTATTTTGTCCACATATTGGGTCTGACTTCCAAAACTCCAATATCAGTCCATTGATTTCTGGTCCCACACTTCTCTTGTTTACCTGGCATGATCATAACACAGTCCTTGGATTCTATCAGTAGACCTTTACCTTTGGACTGAGTCAGTCTGTCTGTCTCCGTCTGGCACCTTTTCATGGGCTGTTATAGGTGCTCATTATACTTCACAAATATTCATTCGCTTCAAGGTCAGCTCACAGTGGGATCAGTCTGTTGGCCCAGTTATCCCCACCTTCCCACCAGAGTCCTCCTGTGCTGTTTGGGAATCACCCAGACCAGCGAGTGGTCTGTCACCTCCTCCCTGGTAACTTTGGGTGCGTTAATGCTTAGAACCCAGGCAACCATAGCCAGCTCACAAGCACAGGGTCTCACGCTGGACTCCACCAGCCCAGTTACTCCTTTCATGGTGACCCCAGTAAGCCTTTGGGTCCTGCATCTCCTCAAGTCCATGCCCCTTGATGTCTTAACACCCAGACACTTCAACTTTCCCCTCCTGGTTTGTCTGCCCTAAAAGAGTGAAACCTGCCGGCCGTTATCAGCTCCCTTTGGCACACACCATTTGCACGCCAGAGGTCTGCTGGGGCTAAAAATAACCAGAAGGTTTAGCTCGTGGAAGAAAACAAGTTCAGAGATGAAACAAGGAAATGAAAATGTATACAAGTTCCCTGTTAGTCTAGTTCAGCCAAACAAACAAGGAGTCCTGTGGCACTTTTAAAAACTAACACTTTATTGTGAACACATACAAGACATACATAAAATAAACACAAAGATGCAACTTCGGACTTCACACATCTGTATTAGCTAAATTCCCTTTTTTAAGATGAGGAATCTATTGCCTCTGAACAGTTTCCACGTGTACCCCTAGCATTTCACAGACAGCACCCTGATTAGCTGTTGGGCTTTGATTTCTAGATGTCCTTCACTTCAAACCGCTTTTGAAGGCTTGCAGGGTTCTTTGGGTCCCTCAGTCTATGGTGATTTGTGGTAGAGGAAGTCCCTTCTCTCTTAGTTTGCCAAGATATTGGTCCATTCCCCCCCCAGGTTTTAAGTCCTTTCAGTGTTTTCTCACTAAATGTGATGGTTCACCATTGTCTTTGCCTGGCTGGCAATGGAAGTTAGTTTTGTGTAAGCAACTGGTGAGGGAGGAGCCCCTCCCTGCTGTGAGGTGTATTTGAAGTTGGAGTACAAGTTACCAGCATGGCTTTGATAGACTTAAATAAATAGGTGGATGCAGTGGTTATGAACTCATCTTGTGTGGCCCATCAAGTTCAGAATATTACAAGTGTTCAGCAAAGACGTTACTTGGCGTATTTATATACAGAGTCATTGTATATGACCTGTTGCTTATTTGGGGTTCAGAACCTCTGTTCTCCATTGGGTGTCTGGATCGCTGTAATCACACCCACCTGTACCTTTCCACTCTCCCTGTTGTGCTCCGTGCTCTTTCCAGGCCTTTCTCTGTCACTGTTGTTGTCTTTATAACAGCAGTCCTAGGGCCACAGACTGGGATCAGGGCCCTGGTGTACTGGTGTGAACAGTCATGTCACAGGAAGGCTGTTGCTGCTGCAAAGTTGGCAGACCAGCTGTCTGAGACCCCCACTCTGGGACTGTTAGCGCACATATGGTGCCTTTTCTCCCCCCACCATGTGACCTTTTGGCAGAACTGCGAAGAAGAGCCAGCAGCGACTACAGCTGGTAGGGACAAGAGCAGCCAATGCAGGGACCTCTGAAAAGTCCTGGCAAAACTGCTGCTGTTTCTGTGACTTCCTAGCCCTGTGCTGAATGGCTGTGAGGGAGGGTCAGGGCAGTTTCCCACCACACCTGCTCCCCCTCCTTGGCCCTTGCCCCTCCCCTTCCCTTTTCTTTCCCTAGCAGCACCCCTGCTAACTGAACCCATGAAAAATAAAGAGGAAAAAAAACAAAAAATTGTGGCACTAACACGCCATCTGCTGCCACAGCAAGGGAGGTTTAGGTTGGATATTAGGAAAAATTTCCTCAATGTCAGGGTGATTAACCACTGGAATAAGTTGCCTAGGCAGGTTGTAGAATCTCCATCATTGGAAGTGTATAAGAGCAGGTAAGACAAGATGATACTTGGTCCTGCCATGAGTGCAGGGGACTGGCCTTGATGACTTGTCATGGTCCCTTCCAATTCTAAGAGTCTGTGATCCACTGGTCACTCTGCCTGTAGCTACTGCCACTTCCTTCCCGCTTTGGTGTCTGTCTGGTCTGTTCACACAATCATGGCTTATTCTTTCCTTGCACTCCTTGGTCTATCTGTCTCCATCTGGTGTCTCCTGTCTTATACCTGGATTGTAAGCCTCTAGCGGCAGGGACTGTCTCTTTGTCCTGAATTTGTACAGCACCTAGCACAGTGGGTCCCTGGCCTAGGGCAGGGGCTTCTAGATGCTACTGTAATAATCTAATAAATAGTAGTGACGGTGGGTAGCAATCCCAAGATGCCACCTGCATGACCATACTCTTCTCTTTGCACTGGTCCCCTTTCTGCCTTGCCTTGTGCACCCCTATGCCCTGTTCCCGTCTGCCAAACAGCCTCCTCCAGATTTCCGCCCCCCCTAAGCCCTGGTCCCGAACAGCTGGGGATGTGACCTGTCACATCCCAGGTAGGTGGACACAGCTCTGGTCCAAGGAGCATGAACATGTGTCTACAAAGAGTAATGCAGCTGTCCCCCAATGTAACGTTCCCTCCCACTTTAGGCTGCTTGCTCGCTGGTGTTTCCCAGCGGCTAGTTTTTGCTGTGCAGCCCTTTCTCCCGGGCCCATGATCTGCCTGTGTCTTTCCTCCCAGTGTTTGCCAAAGCCAGGGCAGCCGCCCCCTGCATTATCTTCTTCGATGAACTGGATTCCTTGGCACCCAATCGTGGGCGGAGTGGCGATTCAGGTGGCGTTATGGACAGGTGAGTGCTTGCTGCGCTTTGTTTTGGCAGCTACTTTAGGATCCTGGGTGACTAAAGACAAGCAGGGCATATGCAGGCGGTGGCAGAATCTCACCCCAGTTCTTCCCTTGTCGCCCTCCTCAGCAGGCTTGATGCCTGCTTTCACGCTACCCCACATGTGCGACATGGTGGTTGTAAGTCCTGAGTGTCTCAGTCTGAGACCAGGCCTTGGTTCTTGGCATGGCGGAAAAATTTATCAAAACAACAGAGCCAGCTCCTAGAGCTTTCAGTTGGGAATAGTTCCTACCTGCTGTGGGCCTCTCTGCCCCCCTCTGAACTGTGCTCCCTTTTCCTCCTCACGGCTAACTGTTGTTTGCTTGCACCAAGCTAAGAGCCAGAGGCCTCAGTCAGGAGCAGCAGTCAGGCTGCTGTGCAAACACCAAGACTCAGCCCTTGCCCCCAGGGCTCCCAGAACCCTCTCTGCTGAGCTCATGAGCCACATCTTGTCTTGTGGCTGGAAAGCACTTCAACCTTTAGGGGAGGGAGTGTTGCTGCGTGGATGGTCCCCCAGCCCTGCAGCGTCATTAATTATGTGCAGGTCAGCAGAATCTCACAGCTGGGCATGCATGGGGCTGACTGAGTTCCTGCAGCCCAGCATGGTGTGGCTGGAGACAGGATTGGGGGGAGCCAGTCACAGCTGAGCACTGTGAGCTGACAAGATGTCCACAGGCTTGAGGGAGTATCTCCTGTTTGGGTTCTGCCTGTAGGCCACATGACACAATCTCTTGGCTAGAGCAGACATACCAGGGTATCCACAGGCCTGAGGCTGCAGTGTCTGCCAGTCACAGCCTGTTGAGCACATGCAGGGTGGCTGTTGGCACCAGAGGGGGCCTATGCGTATGACCGACAGCAGTGCCCTCAGAGGAGCTCGTTCTGCTAGAGTACGCTGCATGGCAGGGTCGAAGATTCGTAGGCCAGAAAGGCCTGCTATGAGTCTGGCCACTGTGTAGCACAGGACAGAGAACTGCCCCAGTCATTCCTGGGGCAGAGCTGTTAGTAAACCATCCCACCTCGACTGCAAAATCGTCAGCAATGGAGAATCCACCACAATCCATGCAGGGGTTAATTGCCTTCTCTGTTAAAAGCATAGACCTTATTTCCAGTATGAATTTGCCTAGCTTCAGCTTCCAGCCATGGGATCCTGTTACCCCTTTGTCTCTCCCCAAACAGTCCATTATTATTTGCTCCCCTTGTAGATACTTGCAGCCTGTGATCAACTCACCCTTTAACTGTCTCTTTGTTCAGTTAAATAGATGGACCTTTTTGAGACTATCCCTGTACGGCAGGTTTTCTAACCATTTAGTCATTCCTGTGGCTCTTCTCTGACCCCTCTCCAGTTTGTCATCATCTTTCAATTGTAGAGACCAGAACTGGGAACAAGGTTCCAAGAGCAGTTTAACCGGTGCCAAATACAGAGGTAAAATGACCTCTCTTCTCCTACCCAAGCTTCCCATTTATACATGCCAGGATGGCGTTAGCTCTTTTGGCCGCAGCGTCACCCTGGGAGCTCACGTTAGCTGATTATCCATTGTGACTCCCAGGTCTTTTTCAGAGTCCCAGCTTCCCTGGATAGAGTCCCCAGCCTGAAAAATTGGTCAGCATTCTTTGTTCCTAGGCGTGTACAGTCACATTTAGCTGTATTAAATTGTTTCTTGTTTGCTTGGGCCCATTTTACTATGCAATCTAGTGACCTGTCCTCTTTGTTTTTTTTACAAACGGTTGCCCCCCCCCATTTTCATATTATCTGCAGTCTTTATCAGTGATGCTTTTATGTTTTCTTCCATCTCATTGACAAAATTTTAAATAGTGTAGGGCCAAGACCTAATGCCTTTGTGACACCCTGGAAACACGCCTTTTTGATAATGATTTCAGTTTACAATTACATTGTGAGATCTATCATTTAGCCAGCTTTTACTCCATTTAATATGTGCAATGGAAATTTTATATCATGCAAGCTCATTAATCAAGATATCCTGTAGTGCCCAGTCAAAACCCTTACAGAAATCTATCACATCAACTTTATTATCTTTATCAACCAAATTTGTAATGTCATCTAAAACAATTAGCATGTTTAGTTGACAGGGCCTGTGTGCCACAGAGCCATGTTGATTGGCATGAATTATCTTGCCCTTCTTTAATTCTTTATTATTCGAGTCCCAGATCAGCCACTTTGCTGTCTTGCCCAGGCCGATATCAGACTGACAAGGCTATAATTATCCGGGTCATCGTGTTTACCCTTCTAAAATACGGACACAACATTTAGCTTTCTTCCAGGTCTCAGCTGTGATTAGCAACCATCTCTGTAAGGAACATGATCCCCAGATATGTCTGCCTGCCTATATATGGCCACTGTCCCCGGAGTATCTGAGTGCTGCACAGGCGTTAGTGTGGAGGCTGGGAAGCAGAACAGAGCTAGGAAGAGAGGCACAGAGAGATTAAGGCGTTTCCTGAGATCACGTCACAAGTCTGACAGAGCTGGGAATGTGCCTTCACCGCAAGGCCACTTGTATTTGTGTCCCAGGGCAAGCTGTGCACATGTGGCTCCCTGACAGAGAGGCTGTGGGGCTCCGGGGCTATGAGTGCGTGAAGCCACTCAGTGGTACAGGAGCGCTCTGAACAGCATGGTCAAGTGGACAGGGGTCAGGTGCTGGGTGGGGAGTCAAAAGGCTTGACTTTTGTGCCCAGCTCTGCCACACATACAGCCCCCCCAACATACACACACAGCCCCCAGCACCCCAAAACGTACTCCTGGATCCCCCAACACACACATCCCCAACGCATACACCCCTCCACAGACATCCCTTCCCACACACATACACACCCCTCCACAGACATCCCCCTCAACACACGCACACACACCCTGACACACACAGCTTTTTGGGCGGACTGTCTGCACTGGGCTCAGTACAATGGGGCCTTGGTGTTAGCTGGGGTGTGCCACTGTACTGGTGATAACAGTCAGTCTCTCTGGATCTGGTGGGGGGTTGTTCACAACTTTCTGTGCAATTATCAGTAACTCCAGAGGGCCTGTCCCTTTGTCATCCCTCTCACCCCGGGTAGAGTCGTCTCCCAGCTGCTGGCAGAGCTCGATGGCCTTCATTCTGCCAGTGATGTGTTTGTGATTGGCGCCACCAACAGACCCGATCTCCTGGACCCAGCGCTGCTCCGGCCTGGCAGGTACACAGCGCTGCACTGAGCTGGGCTTGCTTGCATGCAGCGATGCTGCTCCCATCCATGTGTGGGGTGGTGGCTCTATGGGCAGGGCCTTTGCCTCTGGGCCCACGGGATGGATGGATGGCTGTCAGGGGTTTGTTGTGCCTCAGTCTCCGGGCCTATGGGCAATTGGCTATTGGGAAGACGATGCCCAGGCAGTGCCTTAGTTTCTGGACCCATGGGGTGAGTGGCTGTCAGGGCACCCCCAGTTCCTTTTAAAGGCTTTAGAGGGATCTAGTTTGTGCCCAGGGCAGCCTGTCTCACCATGTTATCATATCACTGTGCCACGCCAGCCCCCTTTTTCCACCTCTTGTGTGCCATGTTTGCAGGTCTCTGTGACTTTGCAAGTTTTTCTGAGCAGGACCCGTCTCTTCCTGCAGTTGTGTGTGGTGCCCAGAGTGACAGAGTCCCGGTACTGATGGGGGCTTTGAAGGTTACCCCAGTGGAGATGGGCAATGGTGATTGATTTCCTGTTGCCTTCCAGCCCCTTTATTCCAGTCTGAGAGCAGAAGCAGCCTTTGTTTGTTGTGTTGGGCTTCCCAGCCTCTGCAGAGCTGCTGCGAAGGGTTTCTCTTGGCCTCCTGCTCAGTGCCTTACCCAGGACATGGGCTGGAGGAGGTGTGGGGCAGGGCAGGGCTGAAACAGGTTGATGCTTGGCTACCCAGGCCATCCTTCAGACTGTAGGGGACAGTGCAACCAGGGGCATGAGTTAGACAGCCCTGAAACTTGTCTGCCTTATGCTGACAGGCTGAAAACTGGGGACCTAAGGCCACTACTGTCACCGGTCCCTGGGCACAGTGGAGTCCATTAAAACTGACGCCAGTGGGTATCCCTCGTGCCACGTGCCCTGGTGGTGGAGGGGGGGGGCACACGTGATGAGGCTGTTGTTGGCTTTTCTTGCCCTGGTCCTTGACAAGCTCTTACCTTCTGCTGACAGGTTTGATAAGCTGGTTTATGTCGGTGTAAATGAGGACCGGGAATCTCAGCTACGGGTGCTGAACGCCATCACCAGGAAGTGAGTGTTCACCCAGCTGCCTGGCAGCCAACCAGCCACTTCCACAGTGTGTGCAGCGTGACTGGGGTGCGGATGGTTGACTGGTCTCACCTGTGGGTTGCCTCCTTTTGGGCAGGGTTCAGAGGGACTGGTCCCAGAGCCCAGCACTTGGTGGGCTCCGCCCATCTTGGCGCTGGAGCTCAGAGGTGCCCAGGCAGAGGGGCAGTTGGTGCACCAACCCCACCTCAGCAGCCCCCTCAATTCTGTTCTGCACTGGGGGATTATTTGGGCCTTTCTGGGTGCATGAAGTGTCAGCCCAGGGAGACAGACCTGCCCCCAGGAGAGAAGGAGGCCACTCACCAGGGATATTAGCTGGTGACTCCTTCATGGAGCCATGAGTACAGGCTTGTATCTGGCACAGTTCACACCCCATTCCAAAGGCTCTCACTGTTGCCCAGGAGGGAGACCCTGGCACATATGTAGCTGGAGCATGCCAGGCTGCAGCCTGTATTCCAGCTCCTGCACAACCTCCTCCTGAGGTTCTGGCTTCACCATGCCCCTGTGATCTAGGCACACCCATCTGTGGCCCCACAAAGTCCCAGGGCCTGCTAGTCAGCCTCCTCCTCGCCTTGGCCAGGGTGGCCATCTACAACACCTGGGAGAGGAGATTGCTTGAGGGGGTGCCCTGTGACTGTGGGGTCTGCTTCTGCTCCTCCAGGCACAGTTCCTCTGGGCAGCATCTGCTGGCTCCCTAGACACCTTCCAGGAGGAGTGGGAGCTGTCCAGCGTTCTCTGTTCAGTGTCCCTTCCAGTTCCCTTCATTTGACGCTTTGATCCTTACACCTGTTCCTCTTTTTCATTAGTTGTCCCTTGAAATCTGTTGAGTCCCAGATCCAGTGACTCCTTCCCTTAGGCCTGGGGGAGAGGCCTTTACAAATGGGCAGGCACGAGCTCACACACCTCCCAGAATTCAAATAGACCCTCTGATATGCACACCCTGTTTGTAGCCCCATAACTCCCAAGATCGCCTGAACCTCCTCTTTGCTTTGGCTTTGATGGCCATTTACACCACCAGGGAGAGGATGTTGGCCATGAGGCCTGTTTCCTTTCCTCTATCCAGTCATCCGCCCATACAGGGTTTCTCTGGGCCACAGCCACTGACTCCTCAGCTACTTTTCAGGAGCAGTGGGCACTGTTGGGTTCTCTGCTTGGTGACCCCATCAGGCTCCCTTACTTTAGTTCTTTGACCTTCACGCCTGTTCCTGTTGTTTTCATTGGTTGTCCCCTGTAATCAGCTGAGTCCTGGGCTCAGTAGATCCTCTCCTTTGGCTGGGAGAGGGGCTTTTAGTCATCCCAGAAGCCAAATAGGACAAGAGAAGGAAGAACCTACATGGGAAAACCTGGCAGCTGGAGGCTGGATCAGAACTGTATCCAGGCTCCATCCAGACTTAGACAACCCACACCACCTCATTCTTCACACTCACAGCCCCCTCCTGGCCTCTGCAAAGAGCCATGTGGAGCTGTACCATGGCTGAGCCTGCACACCAGGGCAGGGTAAATATGTGCTGTTCTGTTGAAGCCAGTGTTGCTTGCCACAGGCTGACACTGTGGGACTGATTCCCCATTCCCTGCACTATGGGTGTTGTGGGTGGCAAAGGCTCCCATTGTGATCTGATGGTGTTTTGCGCTGCAGGGCACAGGTCTATATGACTAATCATGCTGCAGGGTGCCAGGGAATCTGCACAGAGGGTCTCCTTTCGCTTTCCTGGGGAGTTTTCATGCTGTATAGCTGGACTTCTCCCTGTCCGAAGGAGTTCTATTTCCCCTTGGGGTTAGGGGCAATCAGCCCCACGCCAAGCATATTCTGCTTGGAGAAACTAAAATTTGCATCACTGCCAGTCTGTCATAAGATCTCCTGTCTGGCCACGGGGCCCCCGTCTGCTGCAGCCTTTCCTTGTAATGGAGGCTGAACCTCTGGGGGGTGGAATTTGCACAGAGATTTTTGATATTTGGGTGGGATAGTTTTGATGTGAATACGTATGGAAAGTGTCGTCCATGAGGGTTATGGAGCCGGAGCCAGGCCTATTGACCCCTGGTCTCACCCGACTGGCAGGGCTGAATGGCCTTCGGATCTGGCCTGCAAGTGTGAGCCTCCACTTGTGATGCTGGCCAGCCGTGTTCTTGTAGGTGGCAGATGCTGGTCAATCAAGTGGCAAAGCCAACCTGGAGATCCGAGTACTCCTGCCCACAGCCCTCTGGTTGGATTGAGTCTCCAGCTGTCCGTGGATCTAACTGATGGGCATTTCCCCTCCTGGCAGGTTTACGCTGGACCCTTCAGTGAGTCTCCTCAATGTCCTCGATCAGTGCCCCGCACAGCTGACTGGAGCAGATCTGTATGCTCTCTGTGCAGATGCCATGATGTGCGCCGTCAAACGGAAGGTGGGATGGATTGAGGAAGGTAAGAGCCTGGCACCTGTGGGCCTGCGCACTGGGCGGAGTAGCTGAACCAGCAGCCATTGGGAGGGAAGTGATACAAAGCAAAGCACACCAGGCAGCCACGGGAGCAAATTGTGCTTTGGGTTTTAGTGAAGTATTTGATACAGTGTCTTGTGAAATCTTCCCTCATGAGTTAACGCTGGCTTGGATTTGACACAGCTGGAGGTTGGGACAAAGGAAACACGAAATGGCCAAGCTGGGGCAGGGGGAGGTACCTCCAGGTGAGACCCAGTGGGGACCAGGGCAAGGTTGGGTCTTGGCCATTGTGCAGATGGGGAGTGATAGAGAGGCAGCATTGTCCATTAGTTCAAGCAGTGGACTAGGAGCTAGGAACTCGCATATCACTGTGCTCCTGGAGGCTCTGCACAGCAGGGTCCAGCATGGATCAGCTTGTGGGACTGGAGCACTAGTGTGAGTTCCCTGTCTGTATTGCAGCGTCGTGAGTCTGACCTCCCTCTCTGGGCTGTCAGTTCCTGGTGTGTGTCCACATGCTGCCTGATGTCACAGTCATCATTCTGTGGCTAAAACATGCTGAGTGAGGTGAAACAAATGAGTTAGACTAAAAAAAAATCTGTTCTCCAGGGACAAGTGAGCCAAGGGACAGCTGGGGAGAGCCCTGGGTGCCAACTTTCCTGCTCGGCCAAAGCCAGGGCAGGAACAACAACAGAATCTGCTGTGTTTGGCAGCGTTTTCTGACTCTTGCCAATCACTCTTGTACCTGTGCCGGGAGCTATGCAAACAGACATTGTATAAACGGGTTGGAGCTGAACTCTGCTCTGCCTGGCTGACTGTCAGCCATGCCAGGCTGGGCGGGGGCTGTTTCTTTCCCTTCTCTCTGGCACAAGACAGCTGCAAAATGATGGTGGGGGCCAAGATACAGGCTGAGACCAGTTGCACAAGGGCTTGTTCATTGTGAGCTCAGCAGGGTGCCATGCAGCCTGGAAGTGACCAAGGGCTGGTAGGATTAATGGGATTAAAGTAGGAATCTGAGAGCCAAGTGCATACAGCTTGGCCAAGGAACTGCTCACCCCCTTCTTTGGGAAGTTGTAACCCCAAAATGCCTGCAAGGATTCTTGCTGCCTGTGGAAGGAGGGCTGTTTTCTGCATCTGTCCCTCTTATCCTTGTCACCCCTTTACGTCTTCTCTCTTGGGAATGGTAAAGTGGGAGGAGAGGCTTGTGAGAAGGGTGTGAGTCGTCCTCTCATGGCCCTTGGGTCACTGGCAGGCAGGCGGCTCCTGCACGTGTGGGCGAGAGAGAGGTGTTCACGGGCTTGTCAGGCTGACCCGGCAGAGGTTGGGATTTAAGAAGAGGGTAGATGAGAACTTGTCTTTTTGCTTTCTGGTTTTTGGGGCCCTTAGGCAGTGCTCTCTGGACACAGGTTCAAGCTTGTCTCCGCAACAAGGTTAGAAACTTCGTTTCAGAACCGAGCATGGACTCGCCCATATACGAGGGATCCCGAATATGGGTTAACGAGTCCTCCAGCTGCCACAGAATGGCATTGTGCCATTCACCTCTGGGGAGCAGGAAGGGAGGTTTTCTCCAGGCCCAGCCATTGCTCGTGGACTGAGTCCACACATCTGCCTTCACACAAAGGGGTCTGAAGTTGTCTTGGCTTTTATTAATGCTTCTGCAGGCAAGAGAATATCATAAAATAAAAGCCCGAAGGGGACTGGTGGGAGGCAGCGAGAGCAGAGCCTCACACGGCTGTATAAAAAGTCCTGCAGAGGCTGGAGCAGGTGCTGTCAGGTCTTGCCAGGCTGGGAGCAGCTTCCTTGCTGGGCTGTGGGTGGGGGGCAGCCCGGCTCCATGTACCAGTCACACTCAGGTCTCTGTGTAACTCTTTCCGCCAGGGCTGGACACTGAGAGCTCTCCTCTGCTTCTGACCATGGAGGACTTTCTGCAAGCCGCCACAAGGCTGCAGCCCTCCGTTCCGGAGCAGGAGCTGCTCCGCTACAGAGCCATCCAGCGGAAATTTGCTGCCTGCTAGCCTGGAGCAAGGAGGGAAGGAGCAGATGAAGCGCTCTGCCCGAGGAGCGCAGAGAACGTCAGGCCAGGCACATGGAGATGTCGTCACCTGCTGACTCCGGGCCAAGCCTAGCTCCGGTTGCTCAATGGATGCAACACAGCATTTAGCCATGAAACGGAGGCTGGCAACAGCACTGCTGGGGTGTTCATGTTTCTCGCCTGTCCGAGTCCCCCTCCTCCCACCTTAAAGCTAGTGTGAGAGCCAGGCTTGGAGTCCAGCCCTGGCTCCCAGTGGGAAGTAACCAAAGCCCCTGGCAGCGGGTCCCAGGACCTTGCCCTGCCCCAGCAGGTCAGATGGTTCTGGAGTAGGCAGAGATGCGGGGCTAGGGGTGAATAGTGACCCTCCTACCTCCCTGGAAGGTGTGCATGCTAGCAACCGTCTTCTTTTCAGGGTGGATGCTGTGCTGAAGCTCTAGCTCACACCCTTCTTGGGCTCCGTTCCAGCTCTGCACCAGGCTGCCAGGGACGTCAGCAGCTGCGTCTCGCTGGGCTGAGAGCCAGGTGCAGCATGGCTGGGTCGTTCCGTATGCTGGTGCTGACCTGAGATCTGAGCTGGGGAGAAACTTGGCTGTGTCCCTTTTACTAAAGCAACTGAGGGATGGGGACAGGTGTGGGAGCACCGAGAAGACATGGAGCCCTAGTGATAGGCAATCACCACAGCTGGGGTTGAGGGGGAGCATAGGGCAGATCCGGTAGTGACCATCACAGGTGGGAGTTGCAGGCGGTGCGGGGCCAGTGTGAACATCGCACCTGGCTGGTTATGGGCGAATGGGAAATAGGAATGGCTGTAGCTAAGTGTGTGTCAGATTGGCAGTTTCAAGGAGACATGTCTGGTTCGCCAAAGCTGTCAGGGGAGGGCAATGGAGGGGTAGTCAGAGTGGCTGTACCTGGCCAGGGGTTTTGGGAAGGGGCGGAATTGGCCTAGCATTGATCTGGCGAGATGGGGTCTCACTAGGCACAGTGTCAGCCTAGAACCTAGGCAATGCAGCGCAGGCACCTGCCAGCTCCATATGGAAGGGACTCTCAGCTCTGGTGAAAAGGGCCTTTCTTGTGGTGCTTTAGCCACCTGTGGCAGGTGGGGAACCTGTTTTTGACCCTCTTGCCATGCATGTGCACCTGGCCTGACCCCACAGACACCCAGGAACAAGCCAGGAAGGGTCACCAAAGCCAGAAAAGTGGGTTGTTGTCTCACCAAAGACGCTTCTACAAGGTTTCTGCACCCCAGTGGCCAGTGCCCAGAACTGTGGTTCAGGCATCATACATTGACAAGGAGCACAGGGAGAGGGTGAGCCTGTGTCCTCTGAGGACATCACAAGTTTCACCTGCCTCTTCAGTCGCTGGCTGGAAACACTGAACAGCCTTTCTGAATAAAAAGGGAGTTTCTGGTCTGGTTCGTGGCTGCCTCTGGGCCTTCATTGCAGAGTGTGCTGGTGTCAGGCCGTCACAAAGTGCTGCCTGAAGGCTGTCTGTCAGGGTGGGGTGGTGGTTGTGGTTTTGTGTATGTGGGTGTGTTGCCCCAGCCTGCTGGACACATGCCCATCCCATTCATACCCTACTCAATGTCATTTACTCAATGGCCTACCTCCAAGCCCATCAGCCCTTGGCCTCAGCACAGGTGAGCCTGGCCCAGGTCTGCACCCAGGGGGCTGCACCTGTGAGCTCTGGGGCCCACCCAGGCTGCCTGGGCTGTATGAGGGCAGGGCCCAGCTCAACGTGGCCAGTGCTTTAAAAGTGGGGGGACACAGAGGTGAAGGAATTTGTCGTCAGTGATGTTGGCTTCAGCTTTTCTTGCCACGTGGCCCCAGGAGAGTCGCTGCGTTCTCATGGCCTGGCCTGAGTGCCCCCAGCCTGGGGAACTGCAACATCCCTGCCTCAGTGATGCCAGTGTTTAGAAGCAAGTCTGTTAAGTCCAGGTCTGTGTCATTTGCCCCCTTGGATGCTCCAGTGCTCCTGGGGTTATGAGCCGACTGCAGCAGCAGAGACTTCTAGCCACCATGGTCAGTGCCAGCAACGGAGCTGGGGAGCAAAGGCCCTCCCAGAGTTAATGCCTGGTCTGCTTGCAGCCTGCAGCTCTGCACCTGCAGGCAGCCAGCTCGGGGGTTGGACAGCAGCTGTTTTCCCCAGCTGGGCCCGCTCCTGCCCTGGATGGGAGACAGGCACTGGCTTGTGGCAGGCATGAGGAGACAGGAAATCTAGTCCTAGCCTTGAGCTGCGTGCCTGCATCTGTGGGTGGTGTTTTCCCTGCACTGAGTGTCAGGCCATCTGCTTTTATGTCTCAACCCCTTTCCTCCCTTCAGTGAGCAGCTGGTTCAGACTTATCCTGCCCTGCTGCCCAGCAGGGAAACAGCTGTGCCATGCAATGCTGACACCTCCCTCTTTACAGGCAGTGCTCAGAGACCTTTGCTATGGCTGAAGCTGTGGGTGTTAGAGCCAGAGGCTGGGGGATGGTACATACACAACAGAGGGGAGGTGCTCACCTAGCACAATGACGTACTGAGAGCTCCCAATGACGGGTACCAACAGAGATTCGCTCACACCAGCTCCTGGCTGTGCTGAGCTTTTCACCCTGGCCCAGTCCGGCCACAGAACAGACACACAGGACCATGAGCAATGGTGACTCCCTTGAGCATTGTTTCATTTTCCCCACCACAGCCTTCCAGAGAGCCCTCGACTGCCCTGAGGTTTGGACAAACCTCTTGCCCTGCAGTGCAGCCTGAGTAACGAAGAAGAGAAGCAGAGACCAGCCTCACCAGCCACAGAGCCTTGCCTAAGTCTTGTGCATGATTCCCAGGGCCTTCCCCTGAGGCAGCAGGCTGGCCAAGAGTGCTGGCAGTTGCTCAAGCAGAGCCGTTAAGCTAGGGAGATGGAAGAAAGTTCCATCTCCTTGTCTATCGCTGTGTGACCGGGGCTGTAGTACAGCTCACAATGCCAGGAAGCCCCTGGCAGCGCCTCAACCCGTCTTCTTCACCACATGGATGAAGTAGCAGGGGGTGTAAGCCTGGCCTGGCTGGTAGGGCTGGAAGTCCCCCAGGACGCTGTGCTGACACTGCCCTTGGAAGGCGTTTTTCAGCAGCTCTGTGAAGGCCTCCAGGCGATGAGGGTAGTAGGAGAGACGGAACTTGCTGAAACACAGGAGCAGAGAGAGCGCCCTGAGAGGCTGGGGCCTGTTGGGGGCTCTAGCCCATGCCCACGTGGCCTGCCAAGCCGCCCAAGGCTCCTGCTTCTCTTCAGCCTGCAGGAGCCCACAGCTGGGCAAAGGGGGATGTGCCCCTGCTGTGCATGTGCAGATCTGGGCCCACTTCTCACACTGCACACGACTGCCCGAGCCAGCACCTACCTCAGTTCTGGGGCCTCCTCAGCCTCCTGGGCTGGGACCTGCAGGGTGTAGTCCAGGGTCACCATGTGGGGTTTGTTGTTCACTAGCAGCACTGAGGTGGTGATGTCCTTTGTCAGGTCGCTCTAGAAGGGACACAAAGCCAAGAGCTTGCTGTTACCTCCCACTACCTGGGTCATCCCCTGGGCACGCTGAGGAGCAGGGGAGTTTGCCCCAGGTTTAGCAGCCTTGCCCTGCCTGCACAGGGAAGGCCCACTGGCTCTGCTCTTTTTGCCCCACCCAGCGGCTTGGGAATTCAGGGCTGGAGCCTGCCTGCCCCGTGCTGTGCTGGTGCTCCGACCTCACTCCCCACACAGCCCACTCCTGGCGTGCTCTGCACAGCACCCAGCAGTGCCTCCAGCTGCAGCTACACTTGTGGGCACATGGGGAGTTTCTGCACTCTCCTTCCCCAGCCTCTGCCTGGCCCTGCTCCAAGCGAGCCCTTTAGCCTCTCCTCTGCTCCAGCTTCACCTGCAGTTTTCCCTCTGCAGCTCCAGGCAGCCTCTTGTCGGTTCAGGCTGCCTCAGTCCTTGCCCCGATTCTGCCTGCCATTAGCTGAGCTCCCCTCTGTGCCATGCTACCTCCCAGCTGTGAGGATTCATAACGCCAGAGGATTTGCATCACCAGCTCAGGAGCAAGAGGCCACACCCAGGCACTGGAGTCCCAAGCGTCGTGGCTGGAGCAGGCAGGGCATTCAGCCAGGGAGGAAGCAGCAGCTGGTGGAGATGTGTGGGGTGGTGGGAGGGGGTCTATCTCCCCATTCCTGAGCGCCAGTCAGCCCCTCTCTCCACCCCCCAATGGGGCATGACAAGAGTGACCTTGTAGTAGATGTTCTTCCCAGGTGGGGCGCAGCCTGTGGCTAGGATGTAGTCATAGTTGCGATGGTCAATGACCATGAGGCCTCCTGGTCGCACCATGCCTGCAATGTTCCTAAGGGCCAGTTTATGGTCGCTCTGGTCACCTAGGCGAAGGAGCAGGTTTCAGCTGTTCCCCTGGGTCATGCACCAGAGCCCATCTCCCACCCCAGCGGCCTGGTAGCATCTTGACAAAGGAGCCTCCCTGGGAGCAGGGGTGGCAAGCAGACCAGACCAGTGGCCTCTGGGGTGCTCTTGGAATGGAAAGGGGTGACTGGAGCACACCTCACAGACAGCCCAGGTGGGGCCACTGCAGGGAAAGTTAGAGCAGCCCCAGAACGCTGGATGGTGCTGCGCCAATGGAGCTGAACAACCTTCTTCTCAGCCTTATTCCTGCACTCAACCGGACAGGGACCAGCACCTCAGCTGGGGAGGTTCTAAGCTGCTGCTTTCCCAGCATGGCTTGAGCGCGTCCCCAGTCCCTCTGTGTCGCAGCCCCCACAGCAGTAAACGGGTCAGTGGGCACGCCTCGCCGACCGGCAGCTGCCGCATTGGAGATGAGTGCACAGCCACCCCTGGCCCCTGTGCTCTGGCTGCAGTGCCAAATGCCAGGCTCACCTTTGAAGTCAGGCAGATGTGCAAAGGAGTTCCCCAGGCAGATAACAGCATCAAACCCGTCTCCTGGCTTCTGCAGGTCCTTCTCCAGGGTGAGCCAGTTGGCTTCCTCAATGACTGTGCCACATGAGAGCTGGTTTTACACACACACTGCATCCCACAGAGCCCCCATGCCCCCCCACAGCTGGGGTACAGCAAGACATCTTACGACAGAGCCCACTGCGGGCTTGCCTCCAAGATGCTCCACTATGGCCAGGGCAAGAGCCACAGCATTCAGATACCCATCGGCCAGGCTGGGGGTTTTGCAGAGCGATGGGGAGAAATGTGCCTCTCCCACCTCCCCTGGAGGTTCCTAGGCAAATCGCTGGACGGCATTTGGCCCCGCAGTCCATTCTTGTCCAGGCCAGTGGTCAGTACCATCCTTTGAGGTTTGTAACACTTCCCAGAGCCCATTAGAAGATGGGTGTGGGAAGCTAGTAGGGACTGTGGCAAGGGGGTAGAATGGGCTTAAACACCATCCTTAACAATTTCAATGGACAAGATGCCCACAGCATGTTGCACTTGCTGATGATCCTACATTGGGGGGGTGGCCCTACAGCCATGGAAATGTTCCAAAATGTCCCAAAGAGAAGGGGCTCTGCCTGGGAAATGCAGCTTCCACCCACCAGCAAGCCAAGGCACGCTGGCTGGGCGCAGGGCCAAGCGTGCACCCCAGGAGATCGTGCCTACCCCACTTGTCAAAGGCCTCTTCCTTCCGCCGGTTCCAGCGCTCCTTCAGGGCGTACTTGAGCATCTTGTCACTGGCGTCCACGCTGGTCACACTGAACCCTTCCTCTACCAGCATGATCGAGTCCACCCTGCCGTGGACAGCGAGAGCTTGGCTGACTGACACGCACACATGGGAATCGCATGGAGCAGGGTGCACATGTGCTCGCCCCAAGGCCACGGGATGCAGGGGATGAGGCTGCCCATCGGGCTCCATGGGCTCCCGGGGGGGGGCTGACAGAGACAGCGGCTCCTCCCATCCCCAGTGGGTCTCTCTCTCTCTCACACACACACACACACACACACGGTGTAGGGGGGGTCCGCACACCCAGGGATGGGGCAGCGCAGGGATTACTGAACATGGGGGGCCCTGCAAGCACATGGCGGGGGAAAGGTTCACACCCCAGCGTAAGGGGCTCATCTAGGCTCACATGCAGTGGGGCTGCTGTAGGCCAGGACCCCACATGCGGGCAGGTGTGGGGGCGCGGGGTCCCCACCCACCCACCAGGGGGGCTGGCTAGGTGTGTCACACACGGCTCTCGGGGGGCTGACGGGGGTCCCCACCTAGAGGAGCTGGTGGGCTGCCTGCAGGGGGGGCCGCACGGGGCTACTGGAGCAGGACTGGGGCCCCCACACAAGGGGACCGAGGCGGGGCTGCACACGGGCGCCGCAGGCCCGGGCCGGCCGCTCACCCGGTGCCGCAGGCCACGTCGAGCACGGCCCGGCAGCGGTGGCGGCGGAGCAGGGCCAGGAGCCAGCTGCGGTACTCGGCCGTGCGGCTCCGCGTGTCCCCGATGTAGAGCTGCCAGACCCGCGCCGCCCGCCCGTCCGCGTACTGGTCCGGCAGCCCCTCGGCCGCCACCCCCAGCGACCGCGTCCGGTAGATGCTGTCCACCATCCCGCCGCCCCCGCCGGTGCCGCTCTGCCGCCGCCGGTCCGCTCCGC
>ML682039.1:3267262-3296136 GCA_007922195.1 Podocnemis expansa
AGTGAGCCCCCCCCCAAATCTCCCCCTCATTCCAGGCCTGGGGAGAACAGGGCCCGTCAGTCACCCCCACACCCTGCACTCAGGGTCATAAAGGGATCAGAGATCCCCCCAGGCTGACGAGGGCTGGGGGTAAAAGATACGGGCAGGAGATGGCTCTTCAGCTCACGCGCCCCTGCTTCCCTGTGGAGTTACAAGTTCACAGCAAAAAACCGGAATCGTGCGGCACTTTAGAACTAAGAGACTGTCTTAGAGTGCCACGCGACTTCTTGGGTTTTTTTGCTGGACTAGACTAACACGGCCATCCCCTTGGAAGTTCACAGCAGCCTGCCTCCACCGAGCAGCTCCTCTGAGTGCTTTGGTCTTTCCCTGACCCACCTTGGGCCTTCGAGGTGAGAGGCCGGGAGCAGACGAGCAGCAGGCTGCGGCCCCAGCTCAGGGCATGGCTTCCAAAGGCTGGGGGTTTTGCAGAGCGACGGGGAGAAATGTGCCTCTCCCACCTTCTCTGGAGGTTCCTAGGCAAATCGCTTGACGGTATTTGGCCCCGCAGTCCATTCTCGTCCAGACCAATGGTCAGTACCATCCTTTGAGGTCCGTAACACTTCCCAGAGCTCAAAACGCCACAGAGAGGTTCAGTCTGGTCCCAAGGCCTCCCCCATCATGTGTAACCCATTCATTTAAAACTTAAAAATTCATCATTAAGGTCTTCCAGGGAAACTGCCATGTCATCATACCAGCTGCCAGCCACAGTCCATGTTCTCTGTCCCATTCCCAGACAGTGCCTGGTGGTTACTCTAACTTGGTCTGGTTCACTGTGGTCCCCAAGGGATCCTGTGCCTGAGAGCATAAGATGGAGCACTACATCCCCGCTGTAGGAGCTGGCTGTGCCAAGCCTGTGCCCACTGATGCCCCCCCTGCAGCAATCAGCATTGAACTTGGAGATCAGAGGTCATCAGAAGGAACGAAGGATTTCGAAGTGACCCCATACTGGCAGATCATTACATGAAAAGCACTAAAAGCCAGTGCACAACACTAGGAGATATTTGAAAATCATGGCCAAATCCAGCTCTTCTCAGTGGAAGAGAGATGGCTGTCATCCAGGCTCCCAGGCCTACTGCACGTCAAGTTTTCACAATCACCCCACCAAGACACTAGAGCAGGTTATATATATATACAGAGGAATGAAATTTGCCACTTTCCAGCCTCGGACATGGCTTGGTGGTTTCAGGTGGAACTTTCACAAATGAAGCTGCACCAGAATCAGTAGCAAGCAGCCAAAGGTGAAAAGGCAGAAAATGAAACCGATAAGGCCCTCCCAGCGGCTACTCCTGAGCCAAATCACTGCCCAGATCCCACCACCCCGGAGCACGCCTAGTCATTTCACTCCCTGCCTTCCCAGCAGCCACTCCCACCAGCTGAAAAATTCTGTTTTGGTTCTTCCAACATGGACTTTTTCCAGAACTTCCTTCCTGAGAAACATGTCAGGGATTAGTTTTTGGTCCAGTTTGGGACTTTCTCCAGGGGACTACTTTTCTTCTATGGCAAGAGATTTCCATTTCTTCAACAATTCTAGCAAGGTGAGAGGTACACATGGGTTAGTCCCCTGAGCCATAGATTAGTGGGAGTGCCTTTCACTTTGTTTTTACAGCTTTCAGCCACTTGAGATGCACACTTCAGTGGGAGAGTCCCAGTCTTGGGGCTTTTGGAAGCATCTCTTTGCATAGATATCCCAGTCATCCAATTCACATCCATCATGTTGCAGGAGTGACAGATCTAGCAAGTACCTGCATCCTGCACTCACAAGCTCTTTGCTCAATCTGTGTCAATTCATACACCCAACTGGTGACTACACACAGCACACTCCTGTCCACAAACCTAGAGCCCACAACTCCAGAGATGCAGGGGGTTAAGTCACCTCTGTTAACCACAGCATTCCCTCTCTCTCGATTCTCGGATGTCCATTTCTGACCTAAAGTTCAAACCTTTTTTCTTTTGACACAAGAACTGCACGTGCCAGATGCTGGAGGTAAATACGGGATTAAGGTTAAATTCCAGGGGGCAAGAGACACGTGAGATGAGTTTGTACACTTAGGAAAACAGGACAAACAAGCTGTTAAGAGCTGTGGACTTTATTTAAAAGTAACCCCAAGGGTACACAAGAATGAATTCAGGTTGAAAGCATGTGACCACCAAACAGCTTCACAGGCCACTACTACACCACCTTTGAACCCTCCTATGAGAGAGAGAGCTGGCTACAGACAAAGGGCCCTAGACATTTAAAGATCCAACTGCTCATCCAAAATGCAGCCCTCTAGGGGCTCAGGGACAGAAAAATGACACTTCCAGTTACTGCTCAGTCGCCCCTTTTCAGCTGCCTGGCCTAGGTGTTTATACGGTGTGGGGTTCACTCTGAGCAGTCTTTAAGATTCCCGTTCCAGGTATCGGAGCAGAATGTCTGTGACGTCCCTGGCTGCCTCACCTGTGGCAGTCACTCCCCCTCTGGGTTTGACCTGGGCTGTGTCTCCCCACCCTGTTTACAGTCCTTCCTCTACAGCTGGCAAGAGCCTGTCCAAGTTGCATCACACTAGCCGGACTAGCCGGCACAAATCCTTACAGAAAGGCTTTGGCTGCAGTTACACAAACACTGAGGTGGACCCAGGCCCAACGCTGGCAGAGCAGAACTGCAGTCGCCCAGGCTAAGCAGCCATCAGGAGTACGTTAGACTGCTGTTGTACCTCAGCCAAGGAAGTAAACACTCCTCCCACTGCAAAAGTGCAAATAAAACCATCAGCTTCACCGCAGGCTCAACAACCCTGCCTGGAACCAAGGAGGGCGGGAGGCCAGACTAGCCCCTAGAACCCCGAGGTGAAAGGCTTGGGGCAAAAACCAAGCAATAAGCCAGTGTCTCTGGTATGGCTGGGGTTTACTGCTAGGATGTTCCTGCAGCTGCTTTACTGGAGGTTGCATCTACTGAAAGCCCACAGAGCAGGTCCTTGCTTCTCACTATGGGGTTGCTGAACTTCATCCTTCCATTGCTGGGGGCTAGGGGACGAGAGCTGATGGGTAGGGATGGGTGTTGCATTGCAGCATCTCTGCTGCATGTCCCAGGGACTAGGTGTCCATAGGGCACCCTCAGACCTCTCTCAGACCTGGGGACACCTGCTGGGGAGCCGAGAGGTACTCCTGTCTACACTCCGAAAAGGCCCTACTGATGTTAGGAACCAGAGTAGTGACAGGCTACTAGCATTTTTAACATGGTCACATAATGCATCATCTTAGCGTCCTCGCTTTAACGCAGTGGTTTTCAAATCATGGGTCAGGAACCAGTAGTCACAGGCCAGCAGTACAGGGCCACAGCCCCCCTCCCACCCCATGGTTGGGGCTGCAAGACCAGAATGCATTGCTCAAAGATGTAATTGTTGGGTCACAGGCCTAAATGATTTTTTTCAGCTGGATCCGAAAAAGCATTTGATACCACTGCTCTAATCAATGCCAGTGGAAGCCCTGGGCCCATCTTCAAAAGAGCTCTGGCTTCTACTAGCACCATCCAGGCTGCAGCTGGTGCTGGAAGCTTCCCTAGCATAGACAGGTAGGGGCAGCATGGAACAGACAACCTGCGTGCAGCGGGGTAGTGGATGTCCCTTTTAGTGGAGCACTGAGGTTGTGGCCTTGCAGAGCTCAGTGCTACCTGCAATGGGCCAGTAGAGATTTCTGCCAGCCAGCCACCTGCGCTAGCTCACAGCACCAGCTGTTGTTGGCTAAGGCACCTAGGAACATAGTTAGTCTGCATCCCTGCCAGGCTGAGCAGGAAAGGAGAGTGGTGGGGCAGGCTGTCACCCAATGCTGCATTATACACAGAAGGCAGCTGCATGTGCGTTGCACAAACCCCACTCGGGCACATTACCAGTGCAGAGTGATACAGCAGAGAGATCTGGAAAGTAAGTCAGGATGAAAGGTTCAATTCAGGGACCCTTACTCCCTGACAGTGCTGACCCTACTGCACAGACGCCACTCCCCTGCTGACTGTCTAGGCTTCAGCATCAGCAAAGCCTCTCCAAAATGCTAACTTTACCCCTGAGAACTTCAGCTGCACCAGTCGGGAGACTAAAAAGCTCAGCCCCATGGCACTGGCTCCAAGAGGTGCCACTAGCAAGGCAAATAGGGCAACAAATAAAGCAGCATAATTATGGCTTGCAGAAGCAGTGGCTGAGGGCAGGGAGTTCCTGGAAGACATCACCACCTAGGACAGTGACCATTTCTGGGCACCTCGAAAGACGTGGTCTGGGCCATTCTTATCCTCTGTAGCTTCTCTTCCAAGAGCGGGGAAAGGACTTCCTGTTACAGGGAAAGTGCTGGCCGGTTCAGAGAGCTCTGGAAATGGCAGCACTTCCCTTTTTCTAGGCCAGGGGTCTCAAACACATGGCCATAAGGCTGCATATGACCCCTAAAGCTATTTCCTGTGGCCCGCAACACTACTGTTACCTATATTTGCAATATTGTTGTATGGAAAGGTTTCAATGCTGCAGGCCTCAGGCTAACGTGCTAGTCCTCATGCAGCCCTCTGCTAGTCCTCATGGTGGTTTGAGTTTGAGACCCCTGTTCTAGACTGATTCACTGCAGCATGGCAGGAATTTGCAACAAGAAGAGGAAGCACGAGGTGGCACTGTATGCCAAAGAACAGCAGTGGCCTAGTGTGGAGCCAGTTGGCATTCAGGGTTTGTAATGAGGTGGGCTTTGTTCTGAACTGAATTTGTTCCTTTACAAGGAAGCAGAGGCTATGGTTCCTAGGCACCATCAATGAAGATAGGATGTCTCCCATTCCCCTCAGGAGTGCTTAAATAGAGCTGCACCCTTCCCCGTGCAGAGAGGTGAGACAGGAGATCCCATTGCCAGGGGCAGCAGGGCACTTGCTGTTATAAAGGCTTCAGACCACATCTCTCAGAGCAACAGCTGCCCATTTCCCATTGTTACTGTACAATCTCCATTGCACCACCCTTAACACACCCCAAAACCTCTCATACCTCCATTAGCCTCAGAGTAGAATGAATTCTTGCCTAGCAATTCCCAAGGAACACACTATGATCAGCTCTTCCCTCCTCACAACTGGGGCCCATGGGAGGCAACTGGATTGTGTCCAGCTCAGAACATGGAAGTGTCTTTCCTGAATGCATAGGGACCTGCCCCGCCCCCCCTCCCAGCTACACATTTCTGGCTGCCCTCCGGCAACCTAGCTGCAGCCCTTAGCAGGAGCGTGAGTGCCAAGAAGCAGATGCCAGCATCTGGCACTAGCTGGGAGCTCTCCCCAATGAAGAGGCCAATATCAGGTGTGGGACAAGTGGAAGCCAAGTTATTTGTCAAGAGGAAAGGAAGACTGTGCAGGGAGTGGAGGGTAACAGCAATCACAGGATAAGCTTCCAGAAGAGCAAGGGCTGGCAGGCACTAGGCATTTCACATGACAAAAATTGCAAGTCCTTTGCTTTGGGCAACAGAGTCCACTGTGCAGTTGCACCAGCTACTGGAGTTGCACTGCTGGTCCTTCCAGTCTCCTCTCATGGCAGGTATCCTCAGGCATTTCTCTGTGGCCCACATCAGGCTGCCCCCTGCTCCCGCTGCAGTTGCTCACTTGCATTACAGGATCCTGGCACAGAAGTGGATCAAAGCTGCCTTGCTCAACCATAATTCTAAGCACGCTTCCAGCCATGGGCTTTGGGCTGCACTGAGTGAAAGGGCAGGGCCAACCCAGCATTCAGAATCCAGCATTTGGCCCCACCATTGGTTTAAAGAGTCTTCATTGGATTTGAAAAGAACATATTTGGGGTTTTCTTCACCTTTGTCACACTCTGGTGACGCTTTCCTCTGAGGGCTGCTAAAGGGGAGATTCTCACGTAATTCCATGACACCAGGAGCTGAGGATTTAAAGAAAACCATTACCATGAGACATAAGGTGGCAAGTTACACTTCTATGACAGGGAACCAGCAGTCACTCACTGGCCTAAAAAGCATGATAAGACCAGGGAGCATCTCACTCCCTGGGAATACTGCGATACACTATCCAACTGGTGAGACGCAGAGCACACAGGAATGTATCTACTTGTTCCAGAACAGCTTGAAGCCTCACTTACTGAGCTGCAGCACTAAGGCCACAAGTCAGTCCTGGTGGACTGGATCAGCCCTAGCCACGCTCCCAGGCAGGGGTCCCCATGTGCTTTAAGAGTGTTAGAGCTGGTGGGAGGCTCCTTGGCATGTGGAAAAGGGCCAAAGGCTGCAAGTGTCACTGCAAGCCACAGTGGTTCTTGCTCCCACATCCCACAGGAATGGCCTTCGTATCTACTAGCACTTGAAGAGGAAAGGCCAACGGGTAGCAAAAAACCACATTCAACACAAGTGCACCTCTCCCTGCAAAGCAAGGAGCTACTATCCACAGCACATGAGCTAGTGTAGGGAGCACAAGCTAGACCACAAGGAACAGGAAGTTATCAGAGGGGCGAAGGGCCCTCTCTGCAGCACCAGCAGGAAATGTGGGCTTCCACGGAGCTGGAACGGCTGCTCGTGAAGGGTAGAGCTGAAGGAGATGGTGGGTAGCAAGTTCACAGAGCAGTGAGATCCCAGGAAACTCAGTGGGACTGCCTGGCATAGAGGAGGGCAGGACTGGGCCTAACCTTCATGGAACAGACAGCTTGTCCAAGCCCATAAGGCTGCTCATGCAGAAGCCTCTCTCCCTCCTAGCCACTGCCAAGGTCCCTCCCTTGGGGCAGCTGCAGACGAACGCCACGGATTCCTCTGTGAGCAAACAAGCCTCTGTCTTCCCACTTCCAGATCCTCTCACTCGCAGCAAAGCTGAGCAAGAGGCGACGGGGAGGAAGCAGAGTGTAGCAGGTCCTCCAAGGGAAGGCAGAATCTGTGCAGTTTCAGGAGTAATTAAAGGAAGCTTAACAAGCTCTACCTACTCACAAAGCCTCTCCTGCCCGGCCCAGCTGCCCTACACAGGCAGGGGGCTCTACCAGCCCTATTCAGCCCACGTCTGTGATCCAGGAGGCGTTGCTGCTCACTGTAATGCAAAAGAGCTATGGCGTGACTGGCCACGATCTCCACCCAGCAGGATCAGGCTGCTGCTCTTGGAGGAATAAATTAGAAGAGTTCTAATTTATTTCCCTTCAGTAAATAAGGGGTCACCATCTTGTGAGGCAATTGGCTGTTGCAGTCCCCTGTGTGCATCCGATATCCCTGATGTGTCCAGAGCATCTGCATGCAGACTTGTAGCCTGCAGGAAGGATGGTACAGTCTGAGCATCTACAGTTCATCAGCTGGGCTGTGCACAAGGGGACCCTTCGGCTGGATATCACCCCCTTCCTCGGGATCTCCGTCAGCTCTTGGGCCCAGGGGGCTTTTTGCTCCTTTGGTTTTCTCCTTCTTGTTACTCTTTTTCCTCTCTGCTGCCTTCTTGTTCTTGCCACCCTTTTTCTTTGTGCTCTTCTCCCCGGCACTCGCTACATCTCCCTTCTTGCCACTCCACTTCTCTGCCAGACAGCCTGGAGAGATAACACCACAAGGAAAAGGGAATATTAAGGCTGTCACCCTCCTGCCCACCCTAACAGATGATGTTTTGATGCTACCCAGGCCCCATCACCCTGGCACCGGACCACACATTCTGTCGCTGTGTGAAGACCAATGCCCCCCCTCGTTGCTGAGGTCAAACTCACTTGAATCTTTCCCTTTCAGCACATGGTTCGCACAGAGAAACTGAGCCAGGTCTTCCTCCTGGTGGTGTTTGTACCAGTCCTCAATCACATCTTCGAATTCCTCTACCATCACATCACACTAGGTGGAGAGAAAACACAGTTCAACTCCGTCCCTTTCTGCTAACCCCACTCCCTGGGGCCCACACGTTGCAGGGGGTGAGTACAGCTCTAGAACAAGCATCACACAGAGGAGCAGCTCGTATGCTGCAGTGACCTCATGGAGTGTGAGAGCCTGAGCTGGCCTTCCCAGATCTCCCCCATCCAGCAGCATAGTCAGTCTGAATTCCAGGCACCCCATCAGTGACACTGCATCACCCCTGCACAGTACCTGCTTCTTGAGGTCAGCCACTTCAGCCGAGGTCTCGTTCCACAGCTCATAGGGGATGTCCATCACCACTTTGACCCCCTTGTGCACAAGACTGTGCAGCGTTTCAAACGTCTCTGACATTCCCTAGAGACACAGGAACCTGTGAAACACCTTCAGGAAGGGGAAGAATGCCACCTCTAGGCAAAGATCTCTTGGAGAGAGGCTGACTCCTCTAAACAGGAGTCAGCTTGGAGTCATATGAAAGAGAGGTGCAGCACCATCCCCACTCCAGGGTCAGCAGGACACCTAGCCCCTATGACTGCACCTTAGGCCTCCACCCATTTCTGTTTAAGCAACCTACTCCTGCTGCAGTTTGTCTGCCGCTCTGGCCATGGTCATGATCTCAGTGCTGCAGGGACTAGATGGCATGGGAAGACGTATATGCAAGAGGTGGCCCCAGAACATGAAGCGCCTGCCATGCAGTGGGAAGGGTGGAGTGCACAAAATGGCCCTGCCACTGCTGAGCATTGTCCATTTTGGGTGCGTCTCTAGCTGCAAAGGGACACCCATGTGCTGCACGGTCATCAGTCTCTGGTTGCCACAGCTCTGGCCATCCTGCAAAACCTCTTTTTTCAACACATCAGTTTTCTGCCTCTGCTTCACCTTCTATAAGTCCCTGGCTGCTGCAGGGGCGGAGAGAAAGGGGTCAGTGCTATTTTACCCCTCCCCAATCAACTGCTTTCTAATTTTCTGCCTAACCTTGCCAAGTGCGTTCGCTAGAGAACCCTGCCTTTCATCAGACACGCAATCCCCAGGCACAGCCTGGAGACTGGAAGATGGTTCTCTGAGATGCTCTGCCCCCTTGTGCATGCGCTCTGCAAGAGTCATAGCTGTGCATGCTACCCAGCTACTCTGACAGATCACACAGGCTCCTCTGAGGCTCGGCCAGGTGCAAAGCCACAACACAAATACACGAGGCCACGCAAGATTATGGAAGTATCCATAGTTTGACATTACTGGAACTGAGCACTTACTGCCCAAGGCAGCTGGCCAGCACAATGCAGGGTTCAAAAGAGCATTGTTAACCCACCCAGGTCAGGGCAGAGAAGAAGGAAGTCATTCTGCAGAAACCCATTATGCTGGGATGCTTCCCAAGGCCACTCCTGAGCACCTCCCTGGTGCAGCCCTGAGAACAGTCTCCCAGCAGGCTTCCTAGGTGCATGCTACCCACCAGTGGGGGCTATGGAGGGAAGGTTTAACAGACCAGTTGGGAGAGGCAAAGAAGTAAAGCAGCTTCTATGAGAACCAACTTCTCTGCCTGGCAAGTCTGTTTCTCAGATGCAGAGCAAGAACGCAAACATGGGTGCTTTTAGCAAGTCAAGGCCTAGAGCATGATGTAGTGCACCTAACTAAAACTCCAGACAGAGAGAACAAACAATGGTACAAACCTTTGCAAACCTGTTACTACCCGTTCTCTCTTTGTGCAGGTTATAGTCCAACAGCCTCTTGCAGATGGTCTCAGTCACCTCGATCAGTCGGATATCCCTGGTGAAAAGGAGGACTGAGTACCACTCCCCGAGAAAGGCTACAGCCCATTAATGGGCAAGAAAAATTCTAGCTGTAGGACTAAGCCCACTGGCTAGAGATGGGCACAAGATGAGGGGCTGGGGAAGTGGATGGTTTCCCACTGCTGCTGGGATTTCTAGCAGCTGTCTGGTCCTGGGCATAGCTGGAGGGCTCCATCTTTCAGAACATACCAGCCTCTTGATGGTAAGTTTCTAATTGACTGGCACCCCACCGCCCACCCTCAAGGCGCCAAACAGAGAAAGATACCTCTTCTGGCATTTGAAAAGGGGTGGGGACTCCACTGCCATGCTCCTTCTACCTCCCCCGGCTATGGAAACAAGGGATGGTCTCATCCACCCCAGTTTCTTGGGAACTGTTCCCCTCCTAGAGGCCCCCAGCTACTGCAAGTGAGGTGTGTGAAGAAGGTGTCTCCATTGTGTAACCCCCAGCACAGCCTTCATTTTCCAGGTCCTTATCCCGTGGGGCTAGCTCCAGAGCCTGTCTCTGCGGCTGCCCAGAGCTTTGCCAAGCAGCAGAAGGAACTAACACAAGAAGGTGCACTGCCACCCCCAGGGACCTGAACAGTAGCAGCAAAACCACCAGCGTCTTGTTCCCAGTAATGCTGCCCAGGAAAGCTCTGAACAGACTGCACCTGCCTGCTCCAGGCTCAGGAAGATGATCTTCGCAAGCTTGAAGACCAAAATCTAATGCACAGCCCCCCTCTTATACTCCAGTTATCAGACACAAATTAGAGAGCCCCATCCACTTACGGATGCCTGTTGTTACTGGTAATCCCCAAAACCAGGGCAAATGAAAAGTGTTTACACTACATGGGCTGGACATACCACATCTCCACAGCAGCCTTTTTCACTATACTCAGTGCCCTCTCTTTGCATCCTTACTTCCTCACATCAGCAGCAAGGAAGACAAATATTTAAAGAGACGAGCACAACTGTAAAACCACAGGCATTGACAAGGGGAGTCAGGGTCTATCTACAGTATACACGGTATCTGGAAGTGTAATGTCAAGCTTGCATAGACATGCCCTCAACAGCTTTCTTTGAGCTAGCACGCTAAAAACAGCAGCACAGTCACAGTGCCATGGGTGGGCTACATGCCCTGAGCTCTGTAGGTTAGTCACTATTTTGACCAACACCCCTAAATATTTTGCCAGCCAGTGAGCATCCCTGAGCAGCAGCACAGGGGGTTCCCCTATGTAAAATGTCTTTTAAGAAGCAGGCAGATGTCTTGTTTTAGCCTCAGCTAAAACTGCCTGTATGCACAGCCCCAACGGGACCTATGGCTTGGCATAATCACAATTAACAGCAATGACAACTGTGGCAACATCCTGCATCTGGCAGAAGAGGGTCGATGGCTTGAACCCTGCCCTTGCTAAAGAAGGCCTGGTGTTAGCAAGTGGCTGTTTTAAGCCCTGATTAGCGTAGCCATAGAGACTGCCCAGGGGCCTGAACAGGGCCCTCTGTATTCTGCAGCAGTAACGTTAACCACAGAAAGGTGCTTCAGTCTCAGCTGTCATTTTAAAGCCTTCTTCCCCCTTGTCAGTTGTGAGGGCCAGAAACCTTGGAAAAGTGAACTAACTAGTACAGTAATGGTTTGCACAAGCAGGAAGAGTCTGAAGTGGGTCTGAGGGACTGTATGACTGAGCTCACAGCAGCGTTTACACTCTGGAGTCTAATCGTGACTCTATGTTCCTACAATCCCAGGTGCCCAAAACCACGAGTGTCCATCCCCTCTTCAACTTATAGGAACTCCATCCTTGTCTGACAACTTCTACAATGCAGCTATCTGAGGCATACTGAAAATTGAGTATGCTGAGGTAGCACAAGACAAATAGAATCTATTAGCTTATAGTCCAGTGGGCCCTGGCTTATGCGCTATTAAAATTCATTAAAAATCTCTGCTTTTGAATATGTAAGTGAAGCAGCCATGGAATCCCCAGAGAGCTATGGAAAGCTGTGAGCAGCATCTCAGTCCAGCTTGTAATGCAGGACCTCTGTCCTTTGCAGCAACTGTGCAGCCCGCTATACCTGAACAAACCCCATGTGACTTTGCTTTGGGTCTGTGATTCTTGGCAACATATGGAGCAGCACCACTGCCATCGTATGCTGCTACAGTCTCTACATCCACCATATCTGCCAATAAAAGTACATCTGGAGAAGGGACGGGCAATCTTTGCACCAAGCACATTAGATGTCGAGACAACCTCCTACTTGTAAAAGCTATTTGGGGAGGTATTTATTAATCTAGAGGGGGCCATTGGGTGGACATTGCTGACTCATTCACTTACGATTGTGTGTACTTGATTCCAGAGCCTTTTCCATCCAGGAAGCCATACTTTGTATCAATCACCTCCTTCGTCTTCCCAGTTTCCTCAAAGGCAGATTTCAGCTCTACAGCCACATACTTACACACTGGAGAAAATATAGGCATGTTAGTGGGCATAGTGAATTTTACCATCTCCTAAAGATCTGGAATGTTTTTAGCAAAATCAGGCCATTTCCAGCAAGTGGCACTGTTTTAGAAGATGATGCCTGGAATTTACCATGCCACAAATTAAATGAGTAGTCAATTTTCGAAGAACATACTCTATAGTTACTTAACAGATCAGACAACACACAAAACCAGAAATCCTAAGCTACTATCATTGGGAAAGGGAGTTTATATTCCAGTTTTTTGGTTGAGAAATCAGTGGACTATTGTTCAACTGCAAACCAAGAGAAGCTCAAGTCAATGGGAGGATCAGAACTCCTCCATCACCCAGTGCAAGCAGTTCATCCATCTCTAGATATCTCACATCCCAGCCCCCACCAGCACTTTGCTCCCCAAATCTCCTGTCTCTGCTGGTCCCTTTCTCTTCAATCTCCAGTTCTTTTTTGGCACGGGACAAGGGTCAGCAACTTTTGCTGACCCCTGTGCTGGTCATTTCTCCCTGACCCTCAGCTAGTGCTGGTGGCCTCCTCTGTTAAAAAAACATGGGGGCTGCCTGAAAATGCAGTAGCCATCACAGCTGAAGTGGTAGCGCTTCCCAGGCATACAGAAGGCTCCCAGAGTGGCTCCTCTTGGCAGTGTGCTCAGGAACAGGGATCCCCAGGCATGCCACAAAAAGAAGCGGCTCCTTTCAGGGCTTCCCAGGCATGCTGGAGAAAGAAGCTGCCTGAAGTGGCTCCTTTGAGGAGCATCACACTACAGAAAGGCGTCATTCTGGGCTGCTTTCTTCTGTGTCACATGGAGGCATAGGCTTGGTGCGACCCCATGACCCCAGGTGCACCTGAAGGAAGCCGCCCAGAGTGGCTTTCAGAGGCAGGAGTGGCAATTTCTGTGGTGAGGCAGAGCATGCTATGTGCTGCTGTGAATGGGCTCGGGTGCCACTGTCGGCACACGTACCAGGGGTTACTTACCTCTAGCATGGGATTTCCCCAGTATTTGACTCTCTCCTTTACTTTCTTGCCTAAATGCTTTGCATGGCAAAACCTCCCGGTTCACGCACACAGATGCTAACATCTAGCCGCGTAGCCCTGACCACTGGAGCGGGAAGCAGCAGTTCCCTTTTTTCACTCTGCCGTCTCCCCACCCGCTACAGGAAATGTGACTGTTAAACCAGGGTGAGAAGCACTTGGGGAAAGAAGAAGAGCCAGGAGCCACCATGGAAACAACCCCCACCCCTACATCTGCCCATCCCACCGCCCAACGCCACCCCACAGCTCTCCCCCATCGCCACCCCACTCCCCCCTCACCCTCGCACTTGCTGGGCAGCCGGACCCAGTCGCTGTCATCAGCGGCGGCACCAGCGGCCGGGGCCGGGCTCCACAGCAGCGGGAGCAGCAGCAGCAGGAGGCGGGCGGCGGGGCCCGGCAGGGCCATGGCCGCGGAGGGGGACCCACACTCGGCGACCCACGAGGCACTCGCGCTCCACCGAGCGCCACAAACTCCAGCAACCCTCACTTCCGGGAGAACCTCCCGCCCTCCACACGTCACTGGAGCGACAGCCGCGCGCCCAATCACAGCGCCCACCGTGTCGGAACTCTGGCCAATGGCGTGGCGGGGAGCGCCGCCTCGATCCTGCCGGCCAATGGGAAAGGCGGGAAGCTCTACCAATGAGGACGGAGGCCTTGCTAAGGGCCGTGGAGGCGTGGCGGGAGGCCCAGACGCCGAGCGCGGCGGTTGCCATGGATACGGCAGCGTCGCCATTTCGCGGGGGGCGGGAAAGGGGCGTTCCCGGCCGATGAGGGGCGCAGGCGCCCCACAAGATGGCGCCCGCGGAGCCCCGCGTTCGCCTGGGAGCGGCGCGAGGAGGGCGGGAAAAGCCGTTATTTTCAGCGGGGGAGGGGCGCTGGGCACGCCGGGGTCTCCCCTGCCCCTTCCCGCCTCGCCGCCTGAGGGGAATGGGAGACTGAGGGGCCTCAGCCCGTCCCGGACAGGGGCCTGTCCGGCCGGCTCTTAGACCCTCCAGGGGTGGAGGCCCCACAGCCTGCCAGCCTGGGCGACTTGGTTGATCACCCTGGCAGCTGGGAATATTTCCCTCAGGTCCAGCCTAAACCAAACCTCACTGGCTGTAATGTAAGCCCACTGCAAACTTGACAAGGATATTCGCTATGCCTAGGGTTACCAGATGTCAGGCAAAAGGAGGACATGTCCTCCTTTTTGCCTTCATGTCCTCTGTCCAGCAGGCATTTTAAAAATACATGATTTTGTCTGGCTTTTTACTTACAGGGTTTAAAGCAGGGGTCTCAAACATGCAGCCCCTAAAGCTGTTTTCTGCAGCCCACAACAACACTGTTCTTACTGATATTTGCAATATTGTTGTGTGGAAAGGTTTCAGTGGTGCGGCCCTCGGTAACGTACCAGTCCTCATGGTGATTTGAGTTTGAGACCCCAGATTTAAAGTATGCTGGAAGGCCCTGGAACACCCTGTTTTTAGAGGGATGGGTTCCAGGGCCCCCTAAAAACAGAAAAATGTGACATTAATGCTACATTTTCTCCATGTGTCCTCCAATGTCCTCCTTTTTGTACTCCCGGTCCTCCTTTCCAGGCTTTGGTATCTGGTAACCCTAGCTATGCCATCATGTAAATCATTGATGAAAATACTGAAGCGAACCAGACCCAGAACTGATCCCTGCAGTACCCTGCTCATTACACCCTTCCAGCATGACTGTAAACCTTAGATAACTACTCTCTGGGAGCAGATATCCAACTGATTTTTCACCTATCTTATAGTGGCTCCATGCGGGCTGCACTTTGCTAATTTCCAAAGGGATAGCTATGTTAGTCTAGTTCAGCAAAAAAACCCAAGGAGTTGTGTGGCACTTACAGACTGACACATTTATTTTTCGCATGAGCTTTCGTGGGAGAAAAATCCCACTTCGTCAGATGCTTTGCTAGTTTGTTAACAAGAAGGGGATGCAATACCGTATCAAAAGCTTCACTAAAGTCTAGATCAGGGGTCTCAAACACACGGACCGAGGGCTGCATGTGGCCCTTAACGCTATTTCCTGCAGCCCACAATGACACTGTTGATATTGATATTTGCAATGTTGTTGAAAGAAAAGATGTCAATAGTGTCACCCTCAGGCTAGCATACAACCCTCATGGTGATTTAAGTTTGAGACCCTTGGCGATACACCACATGTACCACTTCCCCTCCTTCCACAAAGCTTGTTACCTCATCATAGAAAGCTATCAGGTTGGTTTGACACAATTTGTTCTTGACAAATCCATGCTGATTATCACTTAGCACCTTATTCTGTCCTAGGTGTTCACTAATTGATTCCTTAATTATTTGTTTTTCCATTATTTATCCTGGCACATAGGTTAAGCTGACTGAGCTATAATTCCCTGTGTTGTCCTTATTTCCATTTTTATAGATGGGCACTATATTTGCTCTTTTCCAGCCCTCCAGGATCTCTCTAGTCTTCCCTATTGTTTCAAAGATAATAGCCAATGGCTAGGGCCAGCTCAAGGCGTTGTGGCGTCCCAAGCCAAATTTTGATTTGGCACCCCCCCCCCCCAATCTCATTCATGGAGGTTGAAAAGGGTTTTCGAAAGTGCATAAATCTCCAGCATCTGGCTGCAAGTTGACTAACAGGGCCTGAGCTGCTAGGAAAGAGTTGAAGAGGTGGGAGCCAGCCTGATCTTCAGGGGAGCTAGGAGCCCCTAAAAACTGTCACCTGAAGCCATATCTATCTCTTGCCTCATAGTAGAGCCAGCCCTGCCAATGGCTCAGGTATCTCCTCAGTCTTGAGTATCCTAGGGTATGTATCATCAGGCCCTGGTGGCTTGAAGACATCTAAATTGTCTAGGTAATTTTTAACTTGTTCTTTCCCTATTTTAGATTCTGATCTATCCTGTTTTTACTGCCCTCTCCTGTGTGAAGCATCCAGTCACCACCAACCTTCTCAGCAAAGACTGAAATGAAAAAAAACCATTTAGTTCCTCTGCGTGGATCCAGGGGCCTCATACCCATGACCCTGTGTTACCTGGCATCTGAGGGAAGTACCTTTAGTCAGTTATACAGTGGCTCTGGGCCCTTGCAGCAGCCGAGCCAACGCTGAGGAAGAGGTGCCTTGGTTACAAGGTCAGCCTGGGGTCGAGCAGGGCAAAAAGGTGTAGAAAAACCTACAGCTGTGATGAAAATCTCATCAAGCTTGGATTGACATGAGCTGGGGATGCTAGAGATCCTCACCCCCATGTGCCTTACATGGTGAAGTTGTACCAAATATCTTTCTTAAACCAGCCCTTCTTTGCCAGCCTGGAGACCAAACACAATCCCTTTAAAGACAGGCTGGCTCAGTTTTCAGTCACAGACTGGAAGAGAGAAAAATTAGTTTAAATTAAAAATCCTGCAGCCAAATTCTTGCATGGGAAATGAAAATGCACTTAGAGCTTCATACCTGGTGATTGGTTAAAACATGGGAAACACACACTACTGCAGAGATTTTGTTACACCTGCTGAGAAAGCCATGGGGAAGTGCATGTCAGGTGAAAAATCAGGTGGAAAAAAGATGTATTCCATAACACTGTTGCATTGCATTGCAGCTATGGCTGAAAATGTTCTTTCTCAGGTTGTGAATCAGGTTATAAACTGTGGTAATTATTCTTTGCAATTAGCTGAGTCCATGGATTTAGCTAGCCTAGCTGATGCTTTGCTTTATGCCTGCTATACGTACAAAAATAACATGCATGAAGATTTTTTTCTTTTGTTGTGCATTGATATGCAAACAGGAGAAGCGGGGATTTTCTACTGTTTTTCATAAGTGAGAGCAGAATCTACTGAGGGGACAAAATCAATGATGAGAAAGCACATTGGCACAATGGTTCACATCAAGTCTGGAGCATCAGAAACCTCTGCAGCATCCATAGAGAAGAGGCCTTTGCTTCCCAAAAAATGTTGGAAGACTTAGTGTCAGTGTTAACTTTGTTAAGGCTCAGTCTCTAAATTTGAGAATTTTTGCTTCCTGGTGTGACAGAATAGGAAGTGAGCACTTCTACTATTAATAACATGACTCTTTGAGCTCCACAGTGAACTGCAAGCTTTTTTCACTGATCACCCCTCCATTTGCACTATCTTTTTTGCTTGGAAGCTGCTTCCTGGCTTCAGCAATTAGCCTACTTGGCAGACATTTTTTTCCTTGCCTCCATGAGCTCAATTTAGGCCTCAGGGCTTAAGTGACACTATTTTGAAACACAGCACAAAATTGAATCTATGATTAAGAAACTACTATTTTGGGGTATCTGCTTAAAGAGATATGTGACTGACTGCTTTCCAACTCTGGAGGAATTTTTGCAACAGATGACAATGGGCAGTTACATGAGTGTCTGGAAATAAACAGTGTGGAGCAGTTGCAGCAGCACAGCCAGCAGCTTAGCAAATATTTCTCTAAAATGAACCATGTAAATGCTCAGATATGCAAATCATTTGAAGTGCCTGAATCTCTCCCAATCCCTAATTTGTCAGTGCATGAACAAGAAAAAGATTTGGATCTCTCTTCTAACTCTTAAATTAGAGTTTGTATGCAAACCTTTGGTAGACTTTTGGGTGCAAAGGATGGAAGATTACCTGGACGTGTCAAAAAAAAAAAAGCTGGCCAGTTTCTGATGCCCTTCTCAACAACATAACTTTGTGAGACTGGATTCTCTAACTTCATGGCAATCAACCCCATGCACCTTTAGAGCAGGAGTAAGCAATTTTTAAGACGGGCCATGCCCAATCTCCACCCCACCCTTCTTCCACTGCTGGTGGACTGATAGCGGCTGGGGGAGGGCCATTCTGGTGGTGGAAGTGGAGTGTTGGCAGTGGGTGCAGTCTGCAGCCCCCATTCTGGCAGCAGCAGCAGGAGCAGCAGCAGTATTGGTACCAGGACAGTGTGCCGCATGCCACTCAATCAGCACTTTTGACACGTGCTGCAGGTTGCTGACCCCTGCCTTAGATACTAAATGACAAAAATCACGTGCGCCTGAAACACTTTTTGTTTTTCCCTGTCATCAGTGATTGTGTGCTTTTATAAAAGCAGGGACATCCATCACACTGATAGGCAAGAATTTTATTATTATTTTTAATTATGACAACCTGTATGTTAGTCACCAAGAATTTTTAAATGCCAATCATATAGTTTCATATTATTCAGATCAGCTGTAGAAATGCATGGATAGTGTACTTTTCTTCCTTTTCTGTATCTTTTCATAATCAACAGAAATACATGACTGATTGGCATTTTTAAGAGCATAGGCACAAAAATAGGCTACCATGTATGTCATTTCTGAGAGACTGAGACCTCAAATGATGGACCTATGAAGGGATGAAGCACGCTCAGTGAGGGTGGATGCTTCAGATAATTTGGCTGCTGAAGTCTTAGCCTTCCTCAAGCACCTGGAAACATCTTACTTTGGAAGCTTATAACTTAGCCAAATGTAGGAAGCAGAGCCGTAACTACAGCAGGGCCAATGGGATAAAGCCTTGGTCGGCGCAGACCAGCTTAATAGAGCCACTCTATTAAAGGGCAGCTTTTGTGGCGCCAGCTCCAAGCGCCGCTAATGGCAATGGGCGGGTTCTGATTGGAACGTGCTGGCTGGCAAAAACTGGCATTACGGCTCTGGTAGGAAGGTTTTTGCAGGAATAAGGCACTCATAAGGTAGCCTGACACCAGCATGCCTATCCCGTACCCCCCAACATTTCAAATGTTCCAAAGAATGGATGCTTCTCAATGAAACAATTATAAGAAGTTTTGTAACATGGCAAAACAACATATGTTTCCTTAACCACATGCTGGGTACGAGCTGAACTTTTTAAGAACATAGGAACAACCTATACTGTGTCAGACCAACAGCTCATCTAGCTTAGTAGCCTGTCTTGCAGTGGCCAATGCCAGCTGCTTCAGCAGGAATGAATAGAACAGGTCATCATTAGGTGCTCCATCCAGTTTGCTATTTCCAGTCTTTGGCAAACAGCAATCCCTGCCCATCTGGCTAATAGCCATTGATGGACTGAGCTTCCATGAATTTATCTAGTTTTTTTTTGTTCTAGTTTCTTTCCTTTCTTTTTGTTTGGTTATAGTCTTGGCCTTCACAACATCCCCTGCCAAGGAGTTCCACAGGTTGATTGCATTGTGTGAAAAAATGTCTTTTTGTTTGTTTAAACCTGCTGCTTATTAATTTTATTTGGTGACCACCACCACCCACCTAGTTTTTGTGTTGTGAGAAGAAATAAGTAATGATTCCTTATGTACTTTCTCCATACCAGTCATGACTTTATAGACCTCTATCATATGCCCCCTTAGTTGTCTCTTTAGTCCCAGTGTTATTTCCTTATGTGGGAGTTGTTCCACACCCGTAATCATTTAGTTGCTGTGCTGTATGGGCTTGACTTTATTCTAATTGGTTATAACATAGTATAGGAGTTTTCTTTCTTCTCATTCCTCTACCAGCTGATCAAAGGACTGTGTGCCAGGCTAGAGCCCTTAGGACCCAAAAGGGTTTTTCCAAGTTCTGGTTTCCCCTATTAAAACAGGCAGTGCCCACGTGAGGAGGGGGAGCCTGTGAACAGTTCCCTCAGATGTTTGAATTTGGGGCAGCTGCACTCTGATACAAAGAAGTAAACGGTAGAGGGTGAAGGCGGCTCTAATGAGAAACTACTCCCCACACCTGGAGTGAGAGAGTTTCAGACTGCACGTAGGTTTGCTTGTAATTTGGTTTTCATTCTGTCTGCACTGTAGACTTGGGTGAATTCTAAAAATATATAAATTTTCTTTTTTTTACAAAGAAGTGCATTTTGGGGGTGGAGGGGAGAACTGCCCAAAACTATTTGCTGAATTCAGGTCCAATTCAACAAGTCATTTGGCTGGTTAATTTTTTTCCCTGCAAAAGTCAATGTTTTGTTTTCACTTTTTGATTTGAAATCACATTTTGATTTCAAATTTGACCGATTAAAAACACACACAATTAAAAACACACACAATGACCAAATCCAAACAAAAGCTTGGGGGAAAACTTGTTTTATGTTGACTAGCACATTTCAGTCAATTCAAAAATGAAATTTTGAGTTTTTCAATTCAATGAAAAACTCTAAAAATTGTTTTAGATTCAGATCAAACTTTATTATTTTGATTTGGCTCTGGAATTGAACAATCCATAATTTCCCCAGCTTTAGTGAACAGCTGCAAAGCCACAGGACTTCTGAAGAGAGTTTCCCTGGGTCTTGGCTCTGAAAGCAAACTGGAACTGGTCTCTGCCCAGATGAGGACTTTACCAAGCAGGTGTTTCCTGGTGCTTGTGAGTGGGGTTGTGGAGATGAGCTCTGTATTGCTGTTGCTAATACACAGGGCACAGGGCTGCAGCCTGTGAACGCTGCACTCTAATGTAAGCTGTGCAGTTTATTCACTAAGATGTCAATAAAAAACACCCACCAAGAGTCCTGTGGCACCTTAAAGACTAACAAATTTATTTGGGCATAAGCTTCCGCGGGCTCCAACCCACTTTAAAAGGTGCCACAGGACTTCTGTTGTTCTTGGTGTACGCAGACTAACACAGCTACGTCTTTGGACTAAAAAGCTAGAAACAAAAATTGAGAACTGATGATCAAGAGAGAAACCTGAGGCCAAGCCCAAGGGCCCATGCTCAGCTCACACTTGGGGCTGGTACGCCACTAGCCTAGGTTTGTTGTCTTCTGTTCTGCCCTTCGGTCCACCTTGGGACCATCTGTTCTGTAGGTAGTATGCGCTCACCATGGCTCCTGTCCTGGGTGACAACAGGATGGTGGATGGAGAAAGGCGCAAACCAAGCACAACACCTTGAAAACTTCCCCAAGTCTCACTGTGAGGGCAGCTGCTAGGAAGTCATTTGGTTTGCTCTAGCTCAGAAGGGTGGAAGATGCAAGGAAATGGTGTGAGGAGCTCTGTCTCTGCTGCCCATGGCGTGGCTAGCTCCAGTCACTAACTCTGGCTGACTTGGTCTCTGCCTCGGTCCACTCTCTGTGCCGAGAGACGAGGCTGATTCTCCTTTCCCAAACCAAACCTGGGGAGGTGAACCATTTGGAGCATTCAGTTGCAGGGCCCAGCGTCCCCTGAAAGGAGATGAAACATGGTGACAGGCTAAGGGTAGCAGACAGCAGGCAACACTCTCTGCCCAGCCCCCCTGCAGAGAGGCCGTCTCTGGTTTGTGGGGTGGGCTAGTAACCGCTCGGCGCAGAGCCAGTGCTGGGGGTGTGCAGACTGCAGTTCAGTCAGCTCTGCAGGGCACGTGTGGCAGCCCCTGGTTCAGCCACTGGGCTAGAAACAGCTCTGGCAACAGCATCCCTGCTGCCTCCTGAGGAAGCAGCTGCCCACCACTCCTCTGACTTCTAGGGGCAGCAGCTGCTAAGTTCCACCAAGCAGGGTATAGCGGCACAAAGAAAGAAAAATACTGCCTTATCCAGCTTGTCCCTCTAATGTCCTATGATGTACACAGCTACAACACTGCCTACAAGGAGGAGAAGAATACAAAGGCTGGGAAGGAGAGGCAGAAGATAGTGGGGAGAGGAGCAGAAGTGGGCTGGGGAGAAGGGAAGCTGTAGACAGATGGAGGAGGAAGAAGGATTGGCTTGTGTGGACCAGGATGTCCATGTCCATGGATATAGTTGGGGGCAGTGACTGAGGCTGCAGAAGATCCTGTGAGGGACTGGCTCCACAGAGACAATTCACATATCCTGATTAGCCCTGCCTGCTCTCACTAGCTTCTTTCCCACTTTACTGCCACTTCCCAGCTGGACACCCAGGCCAAGACTGAGGAATGCAATTCCTACTCCAAGATGGGGGGTGGAGACTTCCCAAGATTAAATGAAAGTCAGAATAGGAACGAGGGCTTAGCAGTGACGAAATTATTTCTAAAGGAACCCACAGCACCTCTTTACTGCTGTGAAAGTCTCTCTCTCTCAGCTCTGCTGTCAGCTGGGAGCTCCATTCCCCAAATGTGTTCTACAAAATGGCAGCCTCCTAAGTCACTTCATTGTTTGTTAATTGTCGCTCATGCTTGAATAACTTGTGATGTTATTTCAGCTTCCTAGTGGCTGGGATGCATGACTAGAATCTCCTTCTTCTCCACAGTTTTCCTGCATTACGGGGTCTTACCCTTTGATGAGGAAACTGCACGTGATCAAGGTGTCGAACAGGAGGAACTTCAGCAACAACACTCTGATGGCCAAGAGGAGCAGGACTTGTGAGTACACAGGCAGAGCTGAAACAGATGGGATCATATACATTATCAGCCTGGGGCCCCACATGGAAAAGTTACCAAAGGACCTTATTGGGGCAGTGTATGGAATCAAAAGTGGTGTCACCAGGGCTGTGTCTACACTACAGGGCTCTGGAAGGTCAACTTAAAGTCCACTTTATTAAGTCAACTTAGAGAGGCCCCATTTGTTTAAGTCAGGGGACCCATTTAAAGTTGACTTTATTAAGTTGACTTAAATGACTCTCCTGCCTTAAGTCGACTTTATTAAGTTGACTTTAATGACAACATTTTGTTAAGTAGACTTTAAGGGTCAGAATTATTAAGTCAACTTAAGCAAGTGCTTAAGTCAACTTAATGAACTCCAAATGTGGCCCTGGAGTTGCTTAAGCCAGTGTAGACATATCCCAGGACTCCAGAGTTCATGGTTATGATATGTTTTGAGGCCATGGTGCTGAGTGCCAGCAGTGACAAGGGTCGCGTAATCTTAGGTAATCTCTGTACCAAATGGGGAAAGCTCTGGATGGAGACTGGGAGTCTGCTTTCTCAGGAAGTAACATGTTCTAAGCAATAGGACTCAGTTCATAAGACCTCAGGCCCCTTGTGTAGAACTCTGGTACTTAGTGTATAATATTCATTGCTTTCATCAGTGTAGTTATGGCAAAATCTTATTTCTACTTCTTTTTACCCCATCTGCGTCCAACCATACAAAAGCCACTGGCCTGGAGGAAGCAGCACTTATGTTGTTGACTCTGTGCCTCAATTTCCCCATCTGTAAAACGGTAGACTTGGTTTCATCTTGAATTCTGCTGTCTTTTCTCACTCACACAGCCTCATCGTGTCCAAGTTGTCCCCCCTTTTCCTGCAAAACATCCCTAAGATCCATCCTTCCCTTTCTGCCCATGCTGCCAAAACTCTAGTCTGAACCTTGATCACCTCACGCTTTGACCACTGCTCTTTCCTCCTCCTTTCTACCCTTGATGCATGTTCCCTCACCCTTACAAATCCATTCAAAACGCAGCTGCCACGATCATCTTCTCCATTCTGGCTACATCATTGCCCTTTTAAAGCCCATCCACTGGCTCACCTTCTCCCATTGCAGGCGCGTTCTTTTCTGTAATTACAAAGCCTTCCAGGAGATAGCTCTTTCCACCTATTGATCCTGTTGCCTTATGCAAAGGCCATTCTCCCCTTCACTCCAGCAATGACAACCTTGATTGTCCACATCTCCGACAAGCCCTCACACTTCTGACAGCCTTTCTTTGGGGCTGGGCTATCACCTCTGACATACAGAAGCCTAGGTGTCAAGAGTTAGTCCCTTCACAACCTGCATCTTTCAGCTAATGAGTAAAACTCTTGGAAACACCTGCTCAGACTGCTTCAGATCTGGAGTAATTCACTGCTTCAGACAGACCTGTATAAATGGGGCCAGAATTTACCACTATTTCTTTAGATGTTCATTTTCAGAAACAGCTTAAATGGCAGCAGCAACCAATATACCCCTCTCCCCAGCTATTCTGTTTCCATCACAGCATAAGCTAGGTTCAAATATGTGTCCAGACCACAGCTCCTGGGCACTGGGGGTATGGACTGTTACTGCTAGAGCCCTACCAAATTCAAGGCTGTGAAAAAAGTACTATGGCCAATGAAATCTGGTTTCCCTGTGATCTGGTCTTCTGTATACTTCTACCCTATACTAGGGTATACTAGTTATATTTTTCCTCTAGTGGAGTGTGCTTCTACCCCAAGTACTTGTAGATCAGCAGAAATGTTTATTTCTAAGTTTAGTGTTACATACAGCTTTGAGTATTAAACTTTTTAATTATTGTTATGAATTAATTTATTTAGCAGATTCTCATAGCCAGGATGACTTGCAAACATAACAGTAGAACAGTCAGGGCTTAATCTGCAAAGAAAGTGGTGCTGGGGCTCAAGAATATTTTTACTGTCATAACTGACGTGACAGGCCCTGAAGTGCCAGCGCTATGAACTGCCAAACCTAGAGGTGCCGGGGTGCACACAGGCAAGCCTCACCACAAATCATGCTCAGAGTTCAGGACAGTACTTGTGCATATGCTGTCTGAATGCATCCATGAAATTTGCTAGTTCCACTGTGACTAACCTGTGAAAAATGTGCAATTTCTCTGCACTTTAAGTAAACTTTTGGTTATTCCTTACCATGTTGGTCTTCATCCAGACATGGCTTTTCCACATGGTCTTCTACAAGACAGAAGTACAACGATTAGTAGGATGAATTATACTACTTGTAACACTAGCAGCTGCATGGTTAAAGCTCAGAACAGCTCCTGCCACAATCTGCTTCCACATTGTCATCTTTACAAATCATTCACCTTTTGGGTCCACACCTTTCTCTCTTGTCTCTGCCCAAAGGTGAAGGGCTTTGCAGAGCTGGAGTTCATTTTCTTGAGTGTTTTCTGAGATAGTTACGTACAATACATGCACTTTCTGCTTTAAGATAAGCTGCCCCCCCCCTTTCTGCACAGATGATGCAAACAGCTGAACTTTAAAATTTCATCTTTAATGTGTAAATGTCCTTAATGAAGATTCTCTACTTGGGCAAGTTTTAAAATGAGATAGGACTGTTTGAAGAAGTGGGACTGAGTGTGCATAATAAATGATTTTCAGTAAGGGCTGGAAACACAGAGATAGCACAATTTGATCAAGGGGAGGCAGGAGTCAGGGGAGAATGGAGAGGTGTGAGAGATTCCCAAGGGAGTGGTGATGGGGAGAGTCAGTGGGATGGAAAGCAACAGAAAACATAGGGGGTCTGTGCTGATGGAGGGTCTCTGGGCCTGGTACCTACCAGAGATCAGCAGGGACCTGGCACTCCACACCTGGGTGGATCTGTTCTGCCTCACATGGCAGGCGAGGGATTCCCAAGACTCCAATTCTGCAGTGAGGACGGAGAGGTGAGAGACTGTGCTGAATGTGCCATCTTCCTCCCTGGACACTCCATAGGTGAAGGAATCCAGGGCACTCTCATTCTCATTTGAAAACCAGATGCCGTCTGCAGTGTCCTGGGGGAGGTCATTCACCACACAGACCACCAGGGTCTTCCTCTCCCCATTCACGACTATAGTAAGTGGGGGCGCCAAGGTGGGGAAAGGGTCTGCAGTGCTGCCTGGCCAGGGAAAAAGACAGCCAGTTAGCAGGGCCTGTGGCAGGTCCAACCCACAAGCCTTCCCGACTCTCGAGCCCGTTCGACTGGGAGCAGGGAGGCTAACTAGTTTTAAACCACTCTGAAAAAGCTCCCTTGGGGGGCAAGTATCCCTGCTTGGCCAGCTATTACTGCCTAGTCGGGGTCAAGTCAGTGGCTGGCTGCCCCAGTCCCCCTGCCATTCATTGAAACAAAATCCTCCACCTCTGAGGCTCCTCCACAGGGTGCAGCTAATCATTAAACACCAGGTATATGCTGGCCTGGCTTTTCCTTCCATCCCACAGTACCTGTGGTCTTGGGCATCTAGCTCCACACAGCCAGGGAGGTGGTGTCTCTGCCTTGTGCCCATGCTCTCCCCATGGCATTGCCCCTACGGTCTACCCAATCCACAGCACAGCAGGGCCTCTGTGTTGTGCAATAAGGAGTAGGGGATGGAGCCACGTCACTGGAGTGGCACCAAGAGTCAGAAACCTGGCTTAATGCATCTGAGTTGCCCTCCTTCTGATCCCTGAGCCATGGTCAAGGAACAGGGGGCATGACTGGACAGGTACTGTGGCAACCTTAAGGCTGCTCTGAGTTGCTGCAGGGGCTGAGCTGGGCTCTGGCTGTCCCCTGCATTGGAAGCAGGAGTGAAGATGGTATATAGCAGGAGTGGCCAGACTTGTGGAACTCAAGAGCCACACAAGTTGATTATTAAACCTTCAAGAGCCGCACTGAGGCATACAGCCATATGCTTTTACCTACTAAACTGATTTGCTGATGTTCTTCCATGAGCCACACTTCTTCATTCAAGAGCCACATGCAGCTCCCAAGCCACAGTTTGGCCACGCTAGGTATATAGTGACCTTCCCTTCCACACACACTCAGGCCCTGCACCCAATGGAGCTGGTGCAAATTCCCTCCCTGTGTACCCCCCATTTGTGGTCCTGCCACACACACATTGGGCACCGATGGGTATAGTAAGAGGGACACCAATGGCTGGACCAGGGATAAAGCGTGTCTGGCAAGTGCCAGAGGGAAGGCTGTCTGGACACCAGCAAGCCCTGCTGTGCGCTGTCAATGATTACTCTGTGCCCTGGGCAGGTGGAGCAGCTCTGCAGCCCACTCAGTGCCCCAGAGGGTTAAAAATAGAGCCCTCCTCTAGAGGCTTCAAGTTTATCCTAGGAGCACTTGGCTTCCTGCCCTGCCACTGCCTGGCCAGTGAATTCCCTGGCAGAGTGGACATAGCTGCTCTTTAAGGTGCTGACCCAGCCTGTGAGGACCTTCAGGTCAAACCGCACCCTGGCTGGGCATTAAGCAGTGCCCCCCTGAACCCTGCATGCCTCCTGACTAGGCCAGACCTCCCCCTAGGGATGGAGCTGGAGCAGGGAGTGGACTGCAGACAGCTGGAAGGCTGGGCTTTATCGCTCCCAATTCTCTCCCCAGCTCCCCCATCCTCTCTCATCAGGGCCTGGGCAGCCCCCACCTGTAGGGTCCCTTGCCACCACAGGGAATGGTCCCAGCCCAGCAAGTTTCTCCTGGTAGGTGGGGAAGGATGCAGCTACCCTGGGGACCAAGCAAACGTCCCTGCTGCAAAGGAAAGTGCCAAGGAGCTAAGAAAGGCGAGAGGTGCCTGCCCCAGGGGACCTGCGTACTCACAGCTCAGGAGCTGAAGAACTGTGGGGGCCACAAGCTGTCCAAGCAGCCATGAGGGGAGGCCCATGGTGAGAGGCTGCAGCACTGGAGCGGGGCATGAACAGTGCAACAGGCAGAGCCTGAGACCCCGGCCTCTCCCTGCCCCTTTCTAACGGTCTTGCCAGCTGCCTACCCAGCTGCTGTGCTCCCTGCCCAACAAACCCCTGCACCTTTTAACCCCTTGTGTGCCCTCACAGCTCTAGGCAGCAGGTGCCTAAAGTCATCCTAATGACCCTGAGCCAGCTGTGCCCTGGTGGGAGCATGTCTGTATGCCTGGGCCCCCTCCCACGTTAGCCAACTGCCCCCCTAGGCAACTAAGAGGGCAGAGGCCTCAACCTGCAGCTCCAGTGGGGTGTTCTCACGAGCCAATGCAAGGGCAAAGCCAGGGGCAGCCGTACACTGACCCTTGGGGGGTGGGGGTGAAGGCTCATGCCCACATAATACTGCCTTTGCCTGGTGCAATGGGGGCGGGTGGGGGGGATCAGGCCCCGAGAGCCTGAGGCTGAAGGGCAGTGTGACCCCAACAGTGGGGAGCCAGTGCTTGGGGTCCATGGCCCTGGCTGGGCCCTCCAAACAGCCAGGCACCAGGTCCTGCCCTTGCTGGAGGTGAACAGCCCCTGCTGCTGACTCGGGGGGCCAGAGGAGAGAACTGCCCCGTTTTGCCTCGGGGCGGGGCTCAGGGAAGGGAATGTGACAAATGGTGGTGTAGTTAGCGGTACCAGATGTCAGGCAAAAGGAAGCCATGTCTTCCTTTTTACCTTCATGTCCTCTGTCTGGCAGGCACATTGAAATACATGATTTTGTCTGTCTTTTTACTTACAGGGGTTCAAGTATGCTGGAATGTCCCAGAACACCCTATTTTTATGGGAAGCATTCCAGGGTCCCCTGAAAAGAGAAGAATATTACATTAATACTCCATTTTCTCCATATGTCCTCCTTTTCATCCTTCCCTGTCCTCCTTTCCAGGCTTTGGTATCTGGTAGCCCTAGCTGCAGTGAGCCACATGGTCCCCAGGGTGGTGCTGGGCCTGGCCAGTGATGGGTAGGGTTACCAGATGTCAGGCAAAAGGAGGACATGTCCTTCTTTTTACCTTCATGTCCTCCATCTGGCAGGCATTTTAAAATACATGATGTTGTCTGGCTTTTTACTTACAGGGGTTCAAGTATGCTGGAATGTCCCAGAACACCCTGTTTTTAGGGAGAAACGTTTCAGGGTCCCATAAAACAGAAGAATATGACATTAATACTACATTTTCTCCATGTGTCCTCCAGTATCCTCCTTTCCAGGCTTTGGCATCTGGTAACTCTAGTGATGGGCAAAGCACATGGCTGGCGGGGAGCTGGGGTGCAGGCAGATTGTGCCTGGGCACGTGGGGGGGTCACTGTGCAGGGGACGGGGCGCCTCCCTCTTCCCCCCCAGCTAGTGGGGTGTGTAGGGGACCAGGACACCCCCGTCCCCGCCCCCCAAGAGGGTCTCCTGATGGCCAGAGGCCAGGGTGAGGGGCGTGTGGGAAAAAGGCTCTTTCCCTTGCTAGGGGTGGTGCAGTGCGATGGCCCACGCGGCCGGGGCACCGACTGGTCACGGAGGGACCAAAGTGCTGCCGCGGTCGGACTGAGCGAGGGCCCCCAGCCCCCCGCGGCTAGAGTGGTATCTCCCTCTCCCCCCTCCGATCGCTGGCTGCAGTGGTACCTGCCCTTCA